>PVJS01058229.1:0-11838 GCA_004027185.1 Glis glis
GTGTGTGTGTGTGTGTGTGGTACTGGGGATTGAACCCAGGGGCATTCAACCTCCAAGCTACACCCCCAGCCCTATTTTTTATTCTTTATTTTGAAACAGGGTCTCACGAAGTTGCGGAGGGCCTCACTAAGTAGCTGAGGCTGTCCTTGAACCCAGATCCTCCTGTCTCAGCCTCCCAAGTACTGGGATTACAAGCGTGCGCCACCACGCCCGGCTTGTGGTATGCATTTTGGAGGGTAAATGCCCCCTGCTCCTCTGGGGTTGGCTGAGACTGGACTTCAGCAGAACCCATTTCCTTGCCTACCTTCTTCCTCGTCCTACTGCTTCTAGGAAACTCAGCCTAAAACACCTAATGACTAAAGTGGTGCTCAGTCAAGATACGCTCACTTCATAGTGGGATTAGGGGACATCTTATGAAATCATCATGGATACTAGGGACAAGGAGGACGAGACAGCCTTAAACCTCAAGTTTAGGGACTCGTGGCTGAGGTAACACTGGAAGCTTTTGTGTCTTGCTTTGTTTTTCCTGCTGGATCTCAGGAGCAAAGCAGAAGCCATTGAACTCTCTGGTTCACGGTGTAATCTTCCTCCGCATACCCTTCTCTTCTTCTGTTTTATTACATCTCTCTGGGTCTCTCCCTCACACTGTCTTTTATTCTCAGATGCTACTCACTGGATGAATACCCCTAAATTTGTTTTTATCCTTTTAAAATACATAATGTTTTGTGTGTATATATGTGTTTTAAGTTTGCATAAATGAAAATATGCTATAATTTTTGCTCTGCTACCTACTTTCCACTCAGTGCTGTGTGATGAGAAATATCCATTTGATTATATGAGCACGTAGTTCATTGCTTCTGCCAACTGCATAATATCAACTCTTTATGGTAACTTAATTTTAATAGACTCATTTGTCAGCATTACCCTTTATAGCTCGTACTTGCTTGTCTTGTTAAAGAATTCCTTCCTGAATCCTGAAATCATAAAGATATTCTCCCTCATTGTCTTCTGAAAGATGCAAACTTTGGTCTTTCATGAGTTCTTAAGCTCCCCAAAGTTAGCATTTTGTTTTGTTTTTAATGTACGGTGTGAGGTAAGGGTCTCGTTTTATTTTGTCCCACATAGATAATAAGTTGTCTTAGTTATGTTTGTTAGTCTGCCCTGCAATGTTCCTTTTGTCCTGAGTTTTTAATTCTCTTCTGCTCATCTCTTTGTCTCTTCTTCTACCACACTACCTTAATTTTTCTAGCTTTATTAAAAGTTTTGATATGTGGTAGGAAAAGTCCCTCTCCCTTGTCCTTCTTCAGATTTTGACCCTTTGTTCTTCCATATAAATTTTAGAATCAGCTTTTTTAGTTGTCTCCACCCCTATGACCACCATTACACAAATCTAGTGAGATTTTGCTTGTGATTACATTTACTTTATACATTAACTTGGGAAAATACTGATATCTTTAGTACATAAAATCTTCCTATCCAAGTACATATATTCTTAATTGGGTATTGTTTTTCCTGGGGATTGAACACAAGGGCATTTTACCTCTGAGCTACACCCCCTGGCCCTTTTAATTTATTTATTTATTTTAAAACAGGGACTTGCTAAGTTGCTAAGCCTGGCTTTAAACCTGCGATCCTCCTGTCTCAGCCTCCCAAGTACTGGGATTACAGGTGTGCACCACCATGCTCATCTTTAA
The DNA here is from genome assembly GCA_004027185.1 of Glis glis. Classification (NCBI taxonomy): domain Eukaryota; kingdom Metazoa; phylum Chordata; class Mammalia; order Rodentia; family Gliridae; genus Glis; species Glis glis. Next base: position 1,695 of record PVJS01058229.1, read on the forward strand.
TTAGATCTTCTTTGTAATTCTCTCTTTTTCAAAAAAAAATACTTTTATTGGTACATTACAGTCTCACATCATAATGCAGCTCCTAGTGACAGTGGCATACATGCACACAGCACTTGGTGGCTTTCTCCCTGCTCCCTCCCCATTCCCCCTTCCCCATACACGGTATTGAGACTGACAACTTTATCTATAGAATACTTGCAAATCCTTGGCAGACATATATACTATGTCTACCATATAATATATATATATTCCTTCTGAAGTTGGTATTTTTTATTACATTGTCTAGCTGATGGTTGCTGGTGTATAGTAAGGGAATCAGCTTACACAATACTTTCAAAAATCTATTTTATTGATTATAATTTATTTAGGTTCTTTTGGATTTTATGTGGAAGACCAAATCATCTGCAAATAATGATAACTTTGTTCCTTCCTGGTCATGACATTCCATCCCTTTCTTGTTCTATGAAGCTGGCTGGGACAGCATTGAACAGAAATAGTGAGCATGATATCCCCGTTTTCTGATCACAGAGGGAGAGCTTCTGGGATTTTAAAGTATGACATTTGCTGCAGATTCTTCACAGATGTTCTTTATCAGATTCAAGAAGAGTTCTGCTGGTTGTGGTGGCACACACCTATAATCCCAGTACTTGGTAGGCTGAGACAGGAGGATCACAGGTTCACGGCCAGCCTCAGTAATATAGAGAGACTCTCAGCAATCTAGCAAGACCCTGTTTCAAAGCAAACAAACAAACAATAAAGGGCATGGGGTGTAGCTTGGAGGTAGAATGCCCCTGGGCTCCATCCCCAGCACAACAAACACACACACACACACACACACACACACACACACACACACACACTTCCTCTATTCCTAGTGTGCAATGAACTTTTGTTTTCCAGTTATGAATGTCTGAATCTCTCTTAATAGTTTTTAAGGAATTCATTGTTCTAAAAAGCAATGATATGATCATAAGGGTTTTTCTTCCTTGCTTTGCTAATATAATTATAAAACAAATAGCTTCTAACTTGATCAGGATATATTGGGTTTTTCAATTTTATTTCTAATAAAATATTAATTTGCTATTTTGTTGTTGTTGTTGTTCAGGCTCATGCATCTGTCTTTAGGAGTGAGGTTGTCTTGTAATTTTCCTCCTTATCCTATGTGGATTTGCATCCTCTTTGTATCCTCAATAAATTGAAGGGGGGAGGACAATAAATTTTTCTTCTGTTCCTTAGTTTATACTGAAATTATCAATTCTTTTTGTGTGTTTGGTACTGGGGATGGAACCCAGGGGTGTTCTACCTCTGAGCTACACCCCCAGCCCTATTTTATTTTTTATTAGGAAACAGGGCCTCACTAAGTTGCAGAGGGCCTCACTAAGTTGCTGAAGCTGGCCTCTAACCTGTGATCTTCCTCTCTCAGCCTCCCAAGTACTGGGATTACAGGCATGCACCACTACGCCCGGGTCACTTCTTTAAATGATTTACAAATCTCACTATAAAGCCTTATAGACTGATCTTTTATTTTTAAATCCATTTGAAACTAGCAATTCAGTTTCTTTAATAGTTATAATATTACACAGATTATTTCTGTTTGAGTTACTTGTGGCAAGTCGTATTTTCCTAAGAACTTATCTTTCAAATTTCATCTAAATTTTTAAATTTGTTTATATAAAGTTGCTGATAACATCCTCTTATTCCTTTTACTCTCGACAGTGGATGTGGGATATGCCCCATTCTGCACTCCTGAAACCCATTGCTTTTGTATTCTCTCCTTTTTTCTTGATTAATCTTGCCAGGTTTGTCTTGCCAAAGAATTAATTTTTGACTTTATTCATTCTAGTATCGTTTTCTATGTCATTGATTTCTGACTGAGTTTGATTGTTCCCTTCCTCCTGCTTTCTCTGAGTTTCTGATGTTATTTTTCCAACTTTTTAGGCTGGTGGCTTCCTCGTTCATGTTGGTCCTCCCTCACTTTCTGATGGAAGCGTAGAAAGCCTCAGCGTCCCCTGACTGCAGGCTGGCTGCATTCACAGGTTCTGACACAGAGCCGCCTTCCCCGTGTCCACCGTGGGCATCCTCATCTTACTAACTCATTCCCCTAGAGATAAACATTTAGGATTCTCCTAACTCTCTGTCACCAATGGCATTCTCCACAGGAACCTTTTTGCACACAGCCCCTGTGTAAAAATTATTGCTTGATCTTGGGAGGCACATACTCCATTTTCTTTAAACGCCGCTGGATTTTCCCTTCCAGTATGGCTGTACCCACTCATACAGTCTCCAGCACCTCCTGTCTGCTCAGATGCTACCACTGGGACAGTTAGACAAAGCCAAGTAAACCTTCAGGTGTTCTTAATACACAAGTCAAGCTGGCCTGGGGGAGGGGCAGTCGATCCTAAGTGTCACCACACTGCTGACTGCTAACCCATGTCAAAGGCTGTGGCGACAGAGAGGGAAGAGTAACCTGAGCAGAGACTGCCATGCAAATAGAAAATGTGGAGCCCTGGGCGTACCCCCATGTGAGACCTCACGGAGGGCTTAGAGCCCTGCTGGCGGGTGGAAAGGGCTCCCTTGGGGACGGAGGGCTAGCTTGGCCAGGCTCCTTTTGCTTGTCTGATGCCACCCAAGGTTTTGTGAAGGGCTCCGTCCCCTCCTTCTCACAGTCCCCTTACACAGCTGTGACCCTCACTATGGCCTCTGTCACCCCACCCCATCCTGCTCAGGCTCCTCAACTGCCCAGTGTCACCGATTACCCTATACACAGCTCAGATGACCTGGCAGGGCCGCTCGCGGCCCAGCATGAACAGGGCTGCCCCAGGGGCAGCTCCCTGATGATGGTTTAAAGACAGAGCCCGCATCCCCAGCCCCATCTCTTGTGATCTTAATTTGTGGCTTTGTCTGATGGGACTCGCTTCCCTCCGCATCTTCCTCTGGGTGTTTATTTGGGTAAAGGATATTCTCCTGCCTTTCATGTCTGAGCCGTTTCCTCCCATGAGTGTTCTGTGAGGTCTTCTACATGCTGGGGCTCTGCAGGGACAGTGGGTGGGCTCTTCTCCTGAGAAGGGAGCCCTTGGGTTGGTGGGTCCAATGGACCCTGTCTTGGAACTGCTCCTGGGGGGCCATCTCTGCCCAGTGGGCAATCCCTGCAGATCCCACTGAAACTCTGGACAGATTTTCTTGGACTTGGGCTAATAAGATTTTTCCTTTAAAAGGAACTTTCCATTGTTTGTTTTAAAAGTGAAATGAGCATTTTTTCCAACCGCAGAGTCGATGCTGAAAGAGCCTGTAATTTCTAGGATCCAAGTCTGAACTTAAAAACAAGAAGAAAAGGGTGGGTGGGTGGGGGGACCTTCCAATTAAACGGGTCTCTTTCTTCCGTCCCTCGGGCTTTCTCTCTCTTCAGTCTTTGTTTAGGGGAGTCAGCGGGACCCTTTTTTTTTTCCTTCCACCCCAAACTCTAATGAGTGAATTCTTCCATTCTCTTTTCACCAATAAAGAGATACCTGCAGCTGATTAGACACCAGGAACTGGGTAGAATGTGAAGGTGAAGAAGTTTCAGCACCAACCAGTTCGATGCGCCCTACCATGTGCCAATCCCCAACTCCTGAACCCCTGCCCACAGCCTGGCCCCTGCTCTCAGAAACGCATCGCCTAGCTGAGAGATAGCCGGGGAAGCAAATTATCACAAGACAACACGGAATGAAGATGGAAAGAGATGGAGATGGGGGTGGGGGGAGATGCCCAGGCAGGCCTGACTAACCATTGTCCGGTGTGTTTGTTTCTCACTTCGTCTGTTTTCCTCCCGGAACACAATAGAGGGTGCACACCAGGCAGGGCGCCAAGGTCAAAAGACATCAGCCCTGCTCTCAGGGATGACGGTCCTTGGCAGGGGCTCTCACCAGGCTGGATGCGGGCAGACTAAGTTCAAAGCACTGTGACACCGGAGCTAAGGAGAGGGAGAGATGAGTCTAGACAGGGGAGGCAGGTGGGTTTCAGGAGTCTTCAAAGAGCCCCTTCTCTGAAATAAAACTCCAGGGAAGATGGCATCCAGCCTGGGGCAGGCCCAGGGTGCAGATCAGCAAGGCAGGAGAGGCGAGCAGGAGAGGGAGGGCCGCCAGCCACTGCTCAGAGGAGCTGGGAGCTGACCCGGGCCTGAGCGCTCGCTCGCTTGGGTTCATTACCAGCCCTGACTCTCCCTTCCAGAGCTTGCAGACTTGGCTGGAACGTTTATGAGAACTGGCTTATTCTCTGGTGTCTTGGCACTTTCCCTTCATGTCCTGATTGGAACCAGGGAGGCTGTAAGTGCAAACGTTTTTGTACCTTAGAGTAAATTATATCTGCGTTCCTGGAGAAGGCCGTGGTGAAAGTGTCTCTTGTTTCCAGTGGCCCCGCTCTCCCCTCAGGAGACCCGCATTCCAAGCCGGCACTACTATAAAGTTGATGAATGCGTGCCAGGCCCTAATCCAATATGCTGTTGCCCTTCTTTCTCCTCTCCTTTCTGCAGGGAAAGGAAGCTGGATTTTTTAATAAGGTAATAGCACCTCTTTTATATTTTCCTTTCATAAATTATAAGGAATTGAAAGCAGAACGAGGCAGCCGCTTGGCATAATGGAAAGATTACTGAACTGGGCGGGAGTGTAAATTGGTACAACCACTTTTGGAGAGCAAATTGGCAATATCTAGTAAAGCTCCAGCCCAGCGACTCCCCTCCCAGGCGAATTCCCTAGAGAAACTCTGGGCCACGTGTCTACAAGACATTGCGGCCTTGTCAGACACAGCAGCACACGGGGGAAAAGGATCCATCTGCAGGAAAGGGAGAAATTGCGTCCCCCAAACACTTAACTGTAGTGTTATCTGTAACAGTGGGAAAAAAAAAAACTGGAAAGAACTTAAATGGCCATAGGTAAGAAAATAAATTATATCTGAGAAGTTAAAATGACAAAAGCAGCCTGCATTTGAAACACAGTAGAATCTCTAGAACAGAATAGCTCGTTGCAGGACTTGTGCGGAATAATGCTATTTGTATTGAGTTTTTAAAAACACACTAAATGACTCTGCATACTGTTTATAGATGCATACATGTGTTGTAACAGTATCAAAACCTGAGAATGGCAAACACCAAATTCAGGCTATGTTGTTAACCTCCAGGAGATGGAGAGGAGGAAGCAGAGAGTATGAGGGAACTTCAATTGTATCCATTATTTTATGTAACAAAGCTAACCAAGATTTTTGTTTGTTTGTTTTACAAGTTGTAAAGCAAAAACTGTAGCCAATTTTTACAAAATGTAAGAGCCCTCCAGAGCTTCACTTTTCTTTCTTTTTCTTTTTCGTTTTGTGGTACTGGGGCTTGAACCCAGGGACATCCTACCTCTGAGCTACAGGTCCAGTGCTATTTTATTTTTTTAATCTTGAAACAGGGTCTTATTAAGTTGCTGAGGGCCTCACTAAGTTGCTGAGGCTGGCCTTGAACCTGCAGTCCTCCTGTCTCAGCCTCCCAGGTACTGGGATTACAGGTGTGCACCACCATGCCTGTCATGGAGCTGCACTTTTCTGAATGAACAAGTGAATGAATAGGGTTGTGCTCCAGGTCCATCATTAATTCATCATGTGACTCCGGGCAAGTCACATGCCTCTTTGAGTCTCAGTTTCCACATCTGTGGAATGAGAGGTTTGGACTAGATCATCCAATGTCCCTTTGGTGGCTGAAAGACCTGAAAGGGAGCTTGAGGGTGACCACGTGCTTCCTGGCACGTGTCCAGTGAGACTGAGGCAGAAACGTCGGTTCCAAAGGCCTTCCTTGGCAAAGGGCCTGGCTGGCATCTTCCTGAGCCTGCTGTGTCCTCAAACCAGGAGCTGCCCAGAGTATGGAGGGTCACTGCTAGCTTTCCCAGGGGCCAAGGGCAGGACAGTATGTAGTGCATGATCCTGAAGGTGCTCTGAACTGGTGTCTGGCAACCAGAGCTCTAGACCCAGATCCTGTTAATTGGCTGCGTGACCGGATCACCAGCGAGAAGCGAGGAAGGGACTCCACGTTCTCCACAAGAAGGCGGCTCAAGACGATCAAACACGACAATGCTGTGAGCGTGCCGTAGAATAGAAGCCTCTGCTATTTTCGCCCTTTTCCAAATCCTCACATACAGTTGCTCTTCCGTGAATGACTTTTCTTACCGAGCCTGGACAAAGGATTTCCCCCGTGCTCCATCCACTCTCCTCTCCTCCTAAACCATGCTTGCTTTGGGAGTAGAAGCTCTGTCCCAGCCACATATAAGTTTGTAGATTCATTCACATAATAAGTATTTATTGAATGCCCGGCACTGTGGTAGGTGTTGGGGACACAAGATATAGAAATGAGGCTGTCATGTAAGCAGTTGGCTCTATCAGTCTGACCCTCACCAGAGAAGTCAGGGTTAGAGCTAAAGCCACAGGAGTCACCAGCAGAGAGACGGTGTTCAGAGCCAGAAGACTTTGATCTCCTAGGGAAAGACTGTGGGTAGAAAAGATCTAGGACCAAGCTTTGGGCATTCAACATTAAATGTTTGAGGAGAGGAGGAGAAGCCATCAAAGGGGACTGAGAAGGAATAGCAGCGAGGTGGGGGAAAGCGGGGCCCCCAGGCATGGTGTCCCTCGAGTCGAGAGACTTGGGTGTGAAGGAGGAAAGAAAAGGAGAGAAGGGACAACTGGATTGGCAGTGTGGAGTCACTGATGATCTAGAGATGATGACGACTCGGAGGACGGGTTTGGAGTGGGGCGGAGTCAGTGAGCAGCCTGTGGCTCCACCCCTGGCCACACAGGAGAGGCACCTATGTAGCTCAGAGGTAGAATGCCCCTTGGTTTTAATCCCTAGCACAATAAAATAAAATAAAAATAACGCTATAGCAAAGAGTCTCGTATATGTGTAGTTTGTATTCTTACGATTCTATCTTGGAGAGATTCCCAGAAGAGCAGAGCTGAGCCGGATATTGTCCACTCCAGGACAGAGGACTGTTGATTGAGCAGCGCGGTGGGTCTGGAGTTTTGTGCAGTGGCTCACCATTGCCCCGCTTAGGGGACCATCACAGGCCATTCAGCCCCATGCAAAGGAATGTGCTGGGGCTTTCACTTCTACATTGTACCTGTTCTGTATGTCACATCAGCCCCGTGCCATTACCGTAGAGGTAGCTCTGATGGGCTGAGCGTGTCTCGGAGCACTGTCTCTCCTATGGTTTGCCCGCCACATGCGGATTGCTGCGAATGGGGGCACATGCTGACCCACAGTGAGCCTCCTCCCTGCCAGGTGCTGGCTAGGGGAATGGATGGGGACCCAGAAGTCTGTGGCCATCTCTAGTAACGACTCTGCTTCCGGCTTCTCCCTGGCCTTGCTCCCCTGTGCCACCTGTTCCCAGCCTGTGGAACTGCTGCTCCCCAGGGCCTGGGGGCCTCTTCCCTCTCCTAATCACCCATGGGTTACGGCGCAAGAGCTATTCAGAATGTCGCCTTTGTTGTTTCCCCAGTCTGGTTTTTGGCACACGATAGACCCTTCTGCTTCTACACAGCATGGCTCTTCCATCAAAGCCCTGGCGTTCAAGATTTGTGTGTTTCACTGTTAGTGTCAGAAGTCTCTTTTCCAAAAGTGGGTATGATGGTTCTTTCTCATTCCCTTCTATGTATGTATTTGCTTGTTTGTTTGTTTGTTTGTTTGGTGGTACTGGGGATTGAACCCAGAGGTGTTCTACCTCTGAGCTACACGCTCCAGCCCTTTTTATTTTGAAACAGGGTCTCGCTAAGTTACTGCACACTGGCCTGGAACCTGCGATCCTCTACTCCCAACCTGTGATCCTCCAATCTCAGCCTCCCAAATACTGGGATTACAGGCGTGCACCTTGAGCCCAGCTCTTCCCCTTCCTTTTAGATTATTAACAGCACCCAAACTCCCTGAGACCGTGGATATCCCTGATGGAATAGGATCAGGTCTAAGGGAAGCAAGTTACTCAAACTGCTCTCTAACCACATAAGAGGGTGGACAGCCCTGGCAGAGAATGAGGTAGAGATGCAAAGAAAAAGGAGAGAAAGTGTGAGATCCAGTGGGACCAACCAGAGGCTGAGACAGCTGCCCGGCTCCCTCCAGCGAGGTACCCCCATTCCCAACCCCTGATTAGGTCTGCCCCATTTACTGCCCTCACTCCTTCCACCAAACCCCAGCTCCTGCATCCAGCTTAAGAGCTATTGATTTCTTGCTTACCTTCCAGTGTCAATGGTCCAGGGAGCTCCTGTGGCTGGAACATGTGCCCACGAGGCTGGTGACAACACACACTCCACGGTGCAGCCGGGGCCAAGGTTGGGTAGACGTGGTTTATCCTCACTCGCAGAGACCCGTCAGTCCTCACCGTCACTCCCACCACCAAGGAGTGTGGTTTCAGTGAATGGTGCTTGATTTCTGTCCCTACTTCTTCCCAGAGGAACTGTTGAGCCCAGAGCCGAGGCTGGGGTCAGCGGCACAGTCGATACTCCGAAAGTGTTCAGTAAGTGAATGGTGCGTGAGTTTTTCTAGAGAGTCCTTTACCTCTGGCTCAGTCCACACAGAAAGCACTTGGCACCACCCAAGAGAGACGGGGCCACCTGTCTGACCCAGGTGATGTGTGGCGTCGTGTGGTCTCTGATCTCAGACCTCCAGTCCCAAGCTGTGTCACAGAACTACCTCTATGCACTCCTGCAAACCTGTCCTCCTCCCCCACCAGCCTCCCCCAGTAGTTAAAAAAAAAAAAAACTCGTATTGTGGAAATTTTCAAACGTAAAAGTAGCAGACTAGCACAATGAATCTCAAAGTCCCATCTCCCATTTCAACAATTAAGATGTTTTTCCAATCTTTCATTTATTCTCCACCACCCTGAAGCATCTTAAAACAGATCCCACATGTATTCGTTTTCTGTTGCTACTGTAACTAATTACCAGGACCTGAGTGATTTAAAACAACACAAATCTATTATTTCCCAGGTGTTGGCAGGGCTGGGCCCTTCTGGATGCCCCAGGGGGGTCTATTTCTTGGCCTTTTCCAGCTTCTAGAGCCCCCCACACTCTCTGGGCCATGGCTTCCTTCTCTATCACTGATGTGATGAGATTAGGTCCCCCGGATTCTAGGATAATCTTTCCATCAGAAGATCCCTAATTTAGTCACACCTGCAAAGCTCCTCTTGCAGTGGAAAATTCACAGGCTGCAGGGATTTGAATGTAGACATCTTCAGAACCATTATTCTGCCTACCACAGTAGACGCCAGCTAATTTCATCCTAATTAATTCAGTGTGCATCTATAATTGTCGAGGTGTATCTCCATGCCATTATCAGACTTTAAAGTTTAAAAATAATCCTTTAGGATCCCCTATTCAAAGCTCCCTGATCTAGTATAGTTTTCTTGTAGTTGGTTTAATCAAGTCAGGTTCCAAGCAAAGTCCACACATGGCATTTGGTGTGTCTCCCAAGTCTGTTTTTATTATGTAAGTCTTTTGACGTGAAGGAGGGTCTGCATGCTTTTTGTGGATGGTTGATTCCTCGTGGTATTGTTTGGTGTTCCCCTCTGTCCCCTGGAGTTCCTGTACACTGGTGGTTAGATGTAAGGTTCAGTTAGGATCAGATTCGAGTTTATCTGGCAATATCCCATGATGACATTATGCCTGGCTGTCCTGCCTTTAGAGATACTAAGACTGACTGGTGGGTTCATGGGGCCCTGCCTGACCCCAGTGTAATTTTCCAGTGTAAATTTCCCATCAACCTGTCGTCTGATGATATGAACAACCTTCGATCGTTGCTTTTTGATACATTCTTTCATTAGGAGTTGCAAAATGGTGATTTTTATTCTTCTCCAATTCTTTCTTGCATTTTTAAGAATCTGGGATTCTTCTACAAAGAAAAGCTTCCCCCTGATAGCAATTTGGTTAGCACAAGACAAATGCTTAATTCCTCCTCCTATTTGAAGGCGAGTTTCAGAATAATGAGTCGATGGCTCAGTTACCTGCGAAAAGGTACCATGAATTTTCACTCAAGAATTGTTTTCAACTCATAGAGTTATGTGCATATATGATGTGTTTCAATCTTTTTTTTTTTTGCGGTACTGGGGATTGAACCCAGGGGTGTTCTACCTCTGCACTACACCCCCGGCCCTATTTTTTA
>PVJS01058230.1:0-11836 GCA_004027185.1 Glis glis
CTTTTTTTTTTTTTTTTTTTTTTTTTTTTTTAGTTTTTATTTTGAAACACCAGGTTGCTGAGAGTCTCACTAAGTTGCTGAGGCTGGTCTCACACCTGCAACCCTCCTAGCACAGGTGACACTTGAATATGGCAAATATTGGGCAGGCAAGTTGCAAATGACTAAAATTTTAGGAAACTTGTTTTCATTCAATTCTTCGAGCAAATCTATAAGGGTAGGTCACAGTCAACACATTTTAATGAAGACACTAAGGCTCAAAGTGTTTGTTTTTCTGGATCTCTAACACAAGTTGAGGTTTGACTGGCATGTGAACACAGTAGTCTCCCCTTCTTCTAGTTTTGCTTTCTGCAGTCTTAGTCAACCACAGTTAGTAGTAGTCTGAAAAATATTAAATGGAAAGTTCCAGAAGTAAACAAGTCATAACTTTTAAACTGCACACTGTTCTGAGTAGCAGGATGAAATCTCACACTGTAGTGTTCCTTCCTGCTCAGGCTGTGAATCATCTCTTTTTCCAGTGTATCCATGCTGTATACGTTACTCACCTTTTATTCACTCAGTAACCATCTCAGTAATCAGTTCCACTGCTACAGTATTTCACCGTGCTTGTGTTCAAGCAACCTTTATTTTATTTTGCTTGATGGCCTCAAAGGGCAAGAGTAGTGATACTGACGATCTGAATATGCCAAAGAGAAGTCATAGAGTACTTCCTTTAAGTGAAAAGGTGAAAGTTCTCCATTTAATGAGGAAAGAAAAAAAATTGTATGCTGAGGATATTAAGATAGATGGTAAGAATAGATCTTCTATCCATAAAATTGTAAAGAAGGAAAAAGAAACTCATGCTAGTTTTGCCATTGTATTACAAACTGAAAAAGTTACAACCACAGTGCACAACAAGCACTTAGTTAAGATGGCAAAGACATTAAATTTGTGTTTGTATGTATAGGAAAAAATAAAATATATAAGATTTGGTACTGTCCACAGTTTCAGGAATCCACCAGGTGTCTGGGAATGTATTTCTTGCAGATAAGGGGATCATATTTTTTAGTCTGTAAATAAACTTGACGTGAGTGTCTGCTATCTGCCAGCCAATAAACTTGGCCTGATACTGATTTAATTTCCTGAGAGTAACCAAAGACAGTAGTTCCTGGATGAGAAAAGCAGAAATCAAAACACAAAATAGACAGATTTCTTTTTTTCCCCCCCTGGAGATCACCAAGTTGCTTGAGAACAGTATACCTACCGAAAGATGACAGAGACTTTTCTGCAGCAAAGTGTGCTGACCTTCTGCTCTGGACCAGCATATAAATATTAATGATCTCACTTATAAAGGAGCATTGCACCACAACAATTTCAAGCTGTGGGACTTTTAAGAAGAAGGTAGGAGTTTCTTTAATATCCAATCTCTGCTGGTGTGAGTTTCTTAGTGTTGGCAATAGTCCCCAGTGATTTTCCAAAAATGTCATTGCAGCCTTTTAAAGACTGCCAAGGATGGCTGCCAAGACAACAAACTCAAACTGTGACAGGGGCCAATGTCCAACTCACTCATGTTTTCCCCCTACATACTGCCATCTATTATAAAAACTTATACCTGCTAGTTAGGAACTAACCATTATTTCTATAGTATTAAAATCGCAGCAGGTAGGAAAAAATCAGATACTTCACTGCAAGGTCTGTTTCTTTGGTGGGACCGCCATCAGAACCTACATCAATGATACATACACAGGAGCCTAGACTTTATTAACCACCAGTTGCCTCCTCTGATATTGGAAATTTTGGAGATTTCATCTCACTTCAGCTGGATCAGTGGGATAGCAGGAGATTTTGCTTCTTGACAGAAGCCCTGTTAGGTCAATTTTGGAGTTCCTCTTTAGCACTTCCTTCTTTGTGAAGGTTTTCTGCTATGGTTTGAATGCGTCTCCCAAAGCTCGTGTGTTGAGAACTCAATCCCCATGCAACAGTGTTGAGAGGTGGGACTTTTAAGAGGTGATCAGGTCATTCGGGCTCTGACCTCATGAATGGATGATGCTGGTATCATAGGAGTGGGTTAGTTATTGAGGAAGTGGGTGCCTGAAAGGGATGAGTTTGGTCCCCCTCCCTTGCTTTCAAGCTCTCTTGCTCTTCCGCATTCTGCCAAGAGATGACCCAGCACAAAGGCCCTCTCCAGATGTTGGCACCTCGATATTGGGCTTCCCAGCCTCTAGAACTGTGAGAAATAAATTTATTTTCTTTATAAATTACCCAGTCAGTGATATTTTATTATTGCAACACAAAATGGGCTAAGATAGTTCCCAACCAGTTGGGGAGCATATGGAAAGTCTAATGGAATGTTCCCTGAGAGTCAGTCTCAACCCTGCAATATCTTGATGCCCACTGCAACCCTTCAGGGACAGAACTTCCTCCATGCTGGAGCTGAAATGATTACATGGGTTTCTGTCGGGTGGTAGTATCCACTCCACCAATGGATCCAGCCAATTTGACCATAAGAAGCTATTTTAATACCCTCCAAACAATATTGGGGCCACCTCATGATCACATTCATTCCCTTAACATTGGTCAAGATGACCTATCATCATCAAAAAACATGAAATAAAGAGTCCTCTTAAATGATTTTGACATTTATTAATCCCAAAGTAACTACATATATATTTTAAGTAAAATGTGTATGTCTGAGGCACAGATTATTTATTCAGTCCAAAGAACAAGTAGATTCTTTTAAAACTCTTCTGAAGAAATCACCACTCCACAGGTTGAAAAACATTGCAGTATGTTAGGAGAAAAAGACTATGTTTTATTTAGCTCTCTATCCCTAGTGCCTAACCTAGTGCCTGGTACAAAGCAGGTACTTAATGAGAAACAGCTATTTGAGAAGTATTTTATTTAACTAACACTTTTGACATTCGGGGAGTGCTTATGTACCAGGCACCGTTCAAAGTGCTGCATGCATATTGTATTAGTTCACTTTGCATTATTATTATTATTTTTTTTTTTTTGCGGTACCGGGGATTGAACACAGGGGTGTTCAACCTCCGCGCTACGCCCCCGGCCCTATTTTTTATACTTTATTTTGAGACCGGGTCTCACGAAGTTGCGGAGGGCCTCACTAAGCACTTTGCATTATTATAAGGTGATACCTGACTCGGGCTACTGATGAAGTAAAGAGAGGTTTACTTTGGCTCACAGTTCTGGAAGCTCAGGTTTAAGACTGGGTGGCCTTATTGGTTTGGGCCTCTGGTGAGGGCACCACATTATGGCAGGAGTGTGTGTTGGAGCTAGCCACCACATCTTGAACCAGGAGTCACATAGAGAAGTCACTCGAGCCAGGGAGCATAGAGAAGACAGGTTGGCATCCCACAATCCCCTCTGGGGACAGGATCCCAGTGACCTCAGAATCTCCCACTAGGCCCTACCTCTTAAAGGTCCACAGCACTTCCCAACACCACCACCCTGAGGACCAAGCCTTCACACGGGGATCTTTGGGACACTATCCTACTCAAACCATGGCACATATTAACTCAACCATCACACAACTCTAGGAGATCCATGATAATATAATCCGTATTTTACATATGTCAAAACTCAGAGGTCTTCAAAATTTTATTTAAAACCATGTTGCAAGAAGCCAAGATACAAAAGAAGATTTTATTGCTTTTAGTGTTTTTAAATGTAACTGCACGGCAGACAGGGAGTCTGTAGCAATGGATATTCACTGGGGACTTGGGCACTGGCCAATGGACTACATTAATAGAATGTTCCTTGGGCAACCCCACAATATGCAATGAGGAATGAGCACCTTTCACAAAGAGAAATTAATCTGTCTCTAGGCAACTGAGAAAAATTTTACAAACACGTATCACGGTTTGTTTATACCCCAAGTTCTAATCTGATGCATTTCACACAGTAAGCTATCACCTGATATTTGAGAGAATGAGGGCTCAGGTAAAGGAATGGCTGAATGAATGAATGCTTGTTCCTTTGACTTTCTCTGACGTCAATTACTTTTCTGGCTGGGAGGTTTGTGGCTGCAGTGTGAGCCCTTCAGTGAAAGAAAAAAAATGTGTCAGGGCTTTATTTCTAGTGGTGGAAGAATTAAAACTCGTGAGTAAAAAAGACACGACAGAGAGAGGTGGGGAAGCAAGGCCAGGCCAACAGGGTCAGTCTGATTCTGTTCCATCCCCACAGCACTGTGTCCACCTGAGCACAGGTACTACAGGAGACACAAGGGAAACGAGCTAAGTCTCCTCCCCTTGAAGAGCTCCAGATCATTTTGAGAAACTGAAACACGTACATCAACAAACCCAAGACAAAATGTGACATGTGTTCAATAAAGAAGTAAAACAGAGAATGACTTGAACCAAGTTCTCTGGGAGCACAGGAACAGGGAAGCATGAAATACCGACCTCTGAACTGGCTGTGTTGGGATTCAAAGAGTTAGAGGGCAGGACTCTCTCTGTGAGGTGGGGAGAACTGGCACTTCACTCCAGTTGATTAAACAGGGGTGACACACTGGCCAACGCAGGCTAATCTTTATTTGCCTAGTACATTATTATATTTTTTCTTTTTAAAGCAAGTGTTATGTTTGAATGCTCTGAGAAGGAGGACATGGGCTCCACTTAACCGGCTCTCCCTGCAGTCAGGTTATGTGCTGTCTCTGCAGGTGTTAGGAGGGACACCTGCAGTACAGCAGAGAGTGTCTAGGGTCTCCTGGGGCTTAGCTAGGAAAAATCACTCACAGAAAACAGACAGGTGGTGTAACTGTAATTAAGGCAGGAGGGGAGGATTGAGAGGAAGGGCTTGAATTTGGATGCGAGGATGGGGAAAGCACCTTCATTTTCACAAATTTCTGCCTAAAATTTAGCATTTCCTTCCATTTTGAATTGTAGGGGGGAAATCACAATAGTATTTGGCAGTACTTGTGACTTGGTCACCAATAAGAATCACAGATCATCTCATTGCACGTTATTTTTGTTGCAGATATCTTAAACTACCATTGAGGTTAATCACTACTTTGAAATTATGACAGTTACTAGACTTTCTCTAGATCTTTTAGATTTAAATATAGTCAGTTGATAAAGTACCTATATTACCATGTCACAATTTTAAAGCATTTCAGTATAATTCCCATATCATTGGTTTCCTTTGTACTTCTGTGTATTTTATTGTATGCATTTAAAAATATACTCTGAAAAGAGACCTATAGTTTTCACCAGATCTCCAAAAAGTCTAAGAGATAAAATAGATTAAAAACCCTGCTGAATGTAGCTTGGGGCCATATAGCAGAGATCTTAAAACTATCATCTTTAGTAGTGTAAAATTAATCCTATAAGGAAATGGGAGCCACTGAAGCATTTTTTGTTATTGTTGTTGGGGGGGTTAAGTATCAGTTATTACTTTTTATCAAACTGACTGGAGACAGATGATTTTTAATTGATTTTATGGAGATATAATTGCACACAGAAGTGCACACTGATTAGAAATGTGACATTCAATGAGCTTTGATAAATGTTACCACCACCACGATCAGCCTCACGGAACTATTATCACATTCAAGATGCAATTTGGAAGCTGGGCATGGTGGTGCACGCCTGTAATCCCAGTACTTGGGAGGCTGACACAGGAGGATCCCACCTTCAAGGCCAACCTCAGCAACTTAGCAAGACCCTGTTTCAAAATAAAAAAGGGCTAGGGGTATAGCTCAGAGGTAGAATGCCCCTGGGTTCAATCCCCAGTACCAGAAAAAAAAAAGATACAGTTTGGGTAGTAGAAAATAGAATTCAGAAATTGTACATCCTGCTATCCCATCCTCAAAGGATCCCAGCTCCTAGCTGGCAGGCGTATGAGCCCGGCAGTGAAGGACCTGGACCCCGGGCTGCAGTGAGGGAGAACAGTCCCCAAAGCAGTTCAGTTGCATGAACTCAAGGGATGGGGTCTTGAAAATCAGGGTCTTAGGTACAGATATGAAACATATATGAGCAGTTTAAGGACAAACAGCCTATGTTACTATCATCAAAATCATAACTTTTTACTGGCTGAGAGAGGGTTGGAATTTGATTATCTGATCTTATTGGCTGATGGCTGCTAAATATCAAATAATATCACACTTATAATATCACACACTGATATCAAATAATATCACACTTATTTGATACCTATATTTGTTTCATATTGCCACAACTTAAGTTACATCTTATTGAAACTCTTTAAAACTATAGGCTTTCTTTTAAAAGTCTCCCAATACCCTCTAGGACTCTGGGAAATCAGCCCAATTTGATTTGCCAGGCTCTATAAATATTTACCAAGATGGCATAAGACAAAAGAAAGTTACAAAACTATTTGCATTTGGAGTCATCACTTCAGTGGCATTTAGCTGAGACTCTACTACCCTAAGGTAAACCAGCCTTCTCCTTTTAAACAGAAAAGGTAGGCCAGATCATTTGCTTTATAACTCATATATCATGGGTCTGCTGGAGGGGATGACAGTGTAGCTCTCCTGATAATAGAGACAAGTAATACAATTTTTTTTCCAATACAGATAATGAGTCTTCTTACCCCTTAATAATAATATGTCTCATTCGTTGAACACTGTCAATGGTCCAAGTGTGTGACACACTTAATTTAAGTGAGATAATCCTCCCAAGAGTCCTAGAAGCTGTATTGATATCTCTGTTTTTTAAGATGAGGAAACCGAGATACACAGAACCATAAGCGGCGGGTCTGAATCCTGGCTTCCAACACTATGCTCCGTCTACTTCCTTACTCTATTACACAACATATTTCTAGTTATCTTACTTATTACCGCTAATTGTGCATCAGTATCTCCTTTCACAACATCTGGATTGAAAGGTATGAACTAAAAAGGAAGAATTCTGCTTTGCAAAGGAGGATCTCGTCTTTGGCAACGGGTGGAGGTGGATCCTTGAGGAGGGCATGGCCATCGCCCCTCCCCAGGTCCCCAGGATGCACTGGCTGCCTGTTATCCTCCCAGGCCTTTTTTCTGAACTCCCTCTCTCCTTTCACTCCACTTAAAACACAGCCATACAAATGCACCTGTGACTATACCTGATCACCTCTTCTTTTCAATCTCATTAGCCAAATAGCTACTTTTCTCCAGAGCAAGTTTTCTAAGAGATTTAACAATAACTACAGAGCTGCCGTAGGATTCCTGCAGGTGTGCTTTAGCCCGGGATAATCAGCACATCAAGAAGCACATTCATGGGGTATGACCAAAAAGAAGCCTGGGTATTGGACCCCTCTGTCCCTTCAAAGTTGGCTTCCTCTGAGCGAAATCCAGCAAGTTCCATGACTTTTCCTGCTCACTCTTAGGAAATGGTCCCAGGTCACTTTGTATCATAAAACAGTCTCCGTCTAATAATGAGAGTGCTCAGTCACATGTTATATGCAAAGCTCTTTCTTTAATTTAGAGTTAAATCTCTTCCTCTCTCCTAGCAAGGGCTTCAAAAAGAGTGGAGATGGGCCTTGTTTTTTGTTTGTTTGTTTGCTTTTGTTGTCCCTTAACTCTTCCTCCCCAGCACGCTGGGCAAGGCTCCCAGGCTCCTGGGGTTGGAGGGAGGAGGGGAAAGGAGTACAGATAGTTCTTCCTTCACTGGTAGCATTTAAAGGGCTTTGCACTGTCAGGCATGGCTGATTCTTCCACGGATTATTGTGGGCTCTTTAGAAGTTCCCTTGAGGTCCCTCCCACTACAAGTCTGCTTGAGAAACCAGTTCTCCAACAGTCTCCTGAACAATGTGAATTCTGATCTGCCTCTGCCCCCTTTGGTATCTAACAGCGATCATATCTCACAGCCTCACCTAAAATTTCCCATTTAACAACCTAAAACACTGACCATTACAGCCACTAAAACAATAAGGTCTTTTCTCAGTATCCATGGAGGAATGGTTCCAGGATCTGCCTGTGGATACCAAAATCCACAGATGCTCAGGTTCCTTGTATGAAATGGAGTAGTATTTGCATATAATCCACATACATCCTCCCGTAAATTTTAAATCATCTCTAGATTATTTATAATACATAATACGATGTAAACGCCATATAAATAGTTGTTATATTGTCCTGTCTAGGGAATAATGACAAGAAAAAGTCTGTGCATGTTCAGTACAGATGTAATTGTGTTTTCAAATATTTTCCATCTGGGGTTGGTTGAATACACATGCATGAAACCCATAAAAGCAGAGATCTATGTATGAAAAATTTTGGCTGGCCTTTGTACCTGAATAGTACCTGAAAACTTATAATTATTGCTTTTTATTTGAAGTTTTATCTGGATTTCAATTTGAAAATGGATTCTAATTCTTCTTCCACAGGCATACTTTCTTTTTTAAATTTTTTCTGTATTTTGGTGGTTTTCATAAAGAGGCACTCTTCAATTCCAATTATCCCATGCCTAGAACTGAAATAAATTCTGTCTCTCCTGGTTGATGGAAAATTTTCAGATGAATTTATCCTATATGAAAACAGAGAAGAGAGCATCGACTAAAATTCCCAATCCCTAAAAGGTTTATATTCTAACTTTAGATTACTGTGCCATCTTTGATCAATATCATCCGTGCAGTTGGTGGGCATATTAGAGATTGTTGCAGTTATAAAACTAAATAACAGAAACACATTAACTTTTAACCCCCCTAATCCCTTCCCCTCTCTCTCACTCACCCTCAGGATCATATCAGAGATTACCATGGCAACTACATCAACATGGCAGTTGCTAGGGTGAGAGAAGGAGCTATCAAGGACACAAAATTTAAGGGGTGCTAATTCCATGGCCATACAAGTGTTGTACTCTAGGCACCTCCTTTATCGTACCCTACACCTGTCCCTGTGCATCAGAACTGAATTCCTTCATTCAGTCATTCATTCAATGACTGCCTTTTGTGGACCAAATACTGCTCCTGCTGCTGGACGCCCAGAAGAGCTGCAATCAGATAAAAGGTCCCGCCCTCAGTATTGGATAGCAATCAAGTGCTATGGGGACAGAGAAAGCAGAGAAGGAGAATAAGGAAGTGCTAGGGTGGGGTAAGGGTTGTCAATTGAAATGGGGTGTTTGGGGAAATCCTTAATAAGTACAAGACATTTGAACCAAGAAATGAAGAGAGTAAAATGTTTCTGAACACTTGATAAAGTGTTCAAAATATTTGTTGAATTTGTTACTGACAGCTTATAACAAATAAATTTTGTGAGAAGATATGGCTTCTCTTGACAGATCCGAAGATCTGGCAACATAGCCACATTCTTGTACAACAGCAGTTAGATGGCACCGAGAGGGGCTGGCTTTTATATTGTGCAAGAGTTCTCCAAGTTCCCATCTGCCTGCCTCACTCAGTTACATCACCTGTCTGTCCCCTGTAGACCTCCAAGTTTATAAACCTTGGCCAGCATCCTTAAGAACAGAGAGGCCTCAAAGGCCGCCACCCTCTCTTCAAGCAGTCACTCGTAGGCACAGTGATACTGCAGTGACTCAGTCTGTTGTCCACCCAACAGGGATGTCACTCCACTAGTGAAGCAATGAAATCCTGAATTATGGACTCCAGACATGAGTGGTGTTTGCTTAGCTGCTTGAAGCTGACAGGAGACAGAAACCAGTGAGCTGTTCTCTTGCACAGTGGTTGAGATTACCAGAACTCTGTTAAGACCTTGCCATCCTTATCCACATACGTCCTTTCAACCAGACCAGCAAAACAGAAAAAGAAAATCAATTCTGGGGTGTGCAGGGCATAATTTTCTGCCTCAGCAGAGTTTGAATGCAACAAGCCATCACAGGCATTTGAAACCCCACCTACCTGCTGGCACAAATAAAAGACAGGAATTTTCCACTTGGATGAGAAGTCATACTGTTCACAGAAACTCCCCTGAGGAAGAGATCTGGGGTGGCCGAGAGTACCTGCAAGGAGAGAGACCTCTATAAAGCACAAGACAGGAGCAACATCCCCAGCACCACCAGGAGTATCAAAGGCGGGTTGCCATAGCAACCATCTCTTATACTTTCCACACTTTAGATGAATTTCTGAATAGTTGTTTCTGCAACTATGTGCCTAAACTATAAGAATATTTTTTAAACTGCAGCTAAGTAGGTGAGAAGGGGTTAAGATTTCTCAACTTCAACTTTTATGTAAAAATCTGAACTGTGGAATTGCATCAAACCAGTTTTGCTGTAAAATAAAAATAGCTATGAGTGCTGTGACTTTGAGGCAGACATGGCATGAGTGTTTGTTTGATAAACAGTATGAGCTTCTGGATATATTTCAATCAACTCTCTACATTTGCACTGGAAGAAAACGCCTCGAACCCTGCAGAGAACATTGCGTCTCTGTTGTATTTCACAATCAGTTAATGAAAAAGAAAGGGGGGGGAGTATATTTTCAATCTTAACTCCAAGTGGGTACTGGAAAATTGCATTTTCATGTTAGTACGAATGAAAGCCATGGTTAAGAAAAAATCAGAACTGTTTTGAAAAAAAGTAGGCAAATAACTACTGAGCCATTCACATAACTTGAATACTAAATCCACATCAGTTGAAGAAAACCTTATTTGGGGATAACCATACGAACATTTATGAAACAGGAAAAATTTCTCTTTGGTGTACAGAATCTCTCTTTTCTGTACTTCTCCTTCGCCTGTAGCAGGTTCTCCTATCTATATGCCACACACAGTCCCAATAACCATACTCACTTGTATACATATCTAAGTATGGGCCAATGGGAGGACACAAGAAACTTCATATTTTTTTAAAAAGCTCTGGTTCAAAGATAGTTTCTGACTTTAAGAGTGAGAGGAAAAGATAAAGGAAGAATGATTGTGTTCCACTTACAAATTCTTACGATGTATCTCTCCTCTTAAGCACTTTTTTCAATGGATGCTATTTCTGAAATGAAAGGTTTTTGTGGTTTTCTTCAGGAGATTAAACATTAAGCAGCAGCATCTGGCCTACAGGTTGTTCTGTTAATTTTTATACCTTATCATATCCATTGCATCAATAAAGGCAATTTGCAATTCTGGGTTTTTTTTGTTTTTGTGATACCCCGAATGTACGTGTGCTTTAATTATGTAGTAGACCTGGACTTAGCAAAAGGAAAAACAAAAGAAAATCCTGTTTTAATTTTCCATAAAACAACTCTTCAGAGTTCTTTTTATCCTATATTCTTTTTCATTTTTTCTTTGTTTCTTTACCTGTAAAACAAGTTTGCAGATAACTACCCCCACCCACACACAGCTTCAATACTAAATGCACATTAATTGCAGAAAACCTTAATTTTGATATGAACTTCCACTCTAATGAAGTCACGTGTGAAAGATATATTATTATAAAGTACTTATTCTGAAAAACCTTCTTCACCATGTGTGGTCACTTCAAGACTACTCTGTCAACTTTTTATTCTTACCAGTCGCCCAGAACACTGCTTCCCAAGGGAACAGTGTTAGAATGCAGACTCAGATTCAGCGGGACTCAGAATTCCTTCCTTCCTTCCTTTCTTTCTTCTCTCTCTCTCCTTTTTCCTTCCTTTTCTTTTCTTTTTTCTTCTTTTTCTTGTACTAGGGATCAAACCCAGGGGTATTCTACCTCTGAACTACACCCCCAGCTCTTTTTATGTTTTTGGCTTTGAAACAAGGTCTCACTAGGTTGCTGCGTCTTGCTAAGTTGCTGAGGCTGGGGCTGGTCTTGAACCTTCAATCCTTCTCTCTCACCCTCCCAAGTACTGGGATTACAAATGCGTATCACCACCCCCAGCTAAGAACTGTATTTTTTTTTTTTTTTTGCGGTACCGGGGATTGAACCCAGGGGTGTTCTACCTCCGAGCTACACCCCCGGCCCTATTTTTTATCCTTTAT
>PVJS01058231.1:0-11833 GCA_004027185.1 Glis glis
GGCGTAGCGCGGAGGTAGAACGCCCCTGCGTTCAATCCCCGGTACTGAAAAAAAAAAAAATCAGAAGCTTTTCTGTACACCAACCATGAATCCACTGAAAAAGAAATCCAGAAGACATTTCCACTCACGATATCCCCCAAAACAATAAAATACTTGGGAATAAACCTAATCAAGGAGGTAAAAGACCTCTACAAGGAAAACTATAAAGCATTAAAAAAAGAAATTGAAGAAGATCTTAGAAGATGGAAAGATCTCCCATGCTCTTGGGTAGGCAGAATATAAATATCATCAAAATGGCCATTCTTCCAAAAGTGATCTACAGATTCAATGCAATACCCATTAAACTACCAAAGTCATTCTTCACTGACATAGAAAAATCTGTCCTTAAATTTATTTTTTATTTTGAAACAGGGTCTCACTAAGTTGCTGAGGCTGGCCTCAAAACTGTGATCCTCCTGTCTCAGCCTCCTAAGGACTGGGATTACAAGCATGTACCATCACACCCAGCTAGGGTTCTGGAATTTTTATTCTGTAGAGCAAAATTAAAACATAATTCTTGCCCTTTAAGATATTTTACTTGTAGTTTCCAAACTTTATTTGATAAGTTTGGCAGCTCCTTAAAAACCTAAATACGTAATCATTATGTCACTGGACAGGGGTCCAAGAAGGTCCCTCAAAAGAGAAGAAGGGAACCTCAACTCGGCCCAGGCAGGTTCCTGATTTTTGCCATGGAAAAGAATTTCAGGGCATGTCAGTAAGCAAAGCACAAGCAAGGACTTACTCAAAGACAGCAAAAGAGTGTACACTCAAAGAAAAAGGTAGGGTCTGGCTGCCCTTGAGAGAGAGAGGTGCATGGTGTTTTCTAAACCCATGCTTACACATACTTTTTCAGTGTAGAAAAAAGTGTATGTAGCACAAGATAGCATAGTTGCCTTTGTCCAGACAAATAGTTCGATGGTCTCCCTTCCTACATGGACTCGAGAGATAAGTAACTTCCCTTTCTACCTGTATCCAGCAATTGACTATAAATGAATTTACTGTGTAAGTTCTTGCCACAAGGATGTGTTCACATTTTATAAAAGGTTACTTGTTGACAACAGAACTTTTAGTTTTTCTTTTCCCACAAAATTCCAAAATTTTATTATATACTTTTCCTTTTCCTCCCATTCACCTATCTCAACTATATGATCCAGCAACTGTAATCTTGGACATTTACCACAAATTAAAAATAAAAACAAACCCTACATTCACACACAAAAAAAAAACCTGTGTGAATAGCAGCTTTATTCATAATAGCCCAAAATTGAAAACAGCTCAAATGTCCTTCAGCCAATGAATAGTTAAACAAATAGCATTCAGTGATTAAAAAGGAGCAAACCATTTTTTTTTAGAGGAGCAAACTATTGACATATACAACAACTTGGATGGATCTCAAGGGAATTATGTTGAACAACAACAGAAGTCGATCTTAAAAGGTCACCTACTGTATGAGTCCAGATATGTAACATTCTTAGAATAAAATTATTTGGAAGTCAGACTAGATGTTGCCAGAGATGAGGGAAGGAGTGGGTGCAGGAAGGGTGTGACTACAAAGGGGAGGATGAGGGAAATCTTCAGAGTGACTCAGTAGCTCTGTATCTTTATCTCAGTGGTGCTTACCCAGGTCTACACATGTGATAGGACAGCAAAGAACTGAACATGCACACTTCGTGTGCCAATAGCAACTTCCTGCTTTGGGTACTGTGATTATGCAAGATGGAACCACGGGGGCTAACTGAGTGAAGAATTCTAGTGAGGGACATTTTAGATGGGAGGGAGATTTCTATACTGTGTTCACAACTTCCTATAAATCTATGATTATTTTAAAACAAAAGTTGCTTTTTTAAAAAAGATAACATACTGACTGGATAATTTCATTTATATGACATTCTTGAAATAACAAAATCATAGAAATGGAGAACAGACTAGTGGCTCTGGGGCTTGGGTAGAGAAAATGGCATAGATGCAGGGAAGTCTTGTGGTGATGGTTACTACACAAATCCACATTTATGATAAAATTTAAAACTCACACACACATTTTACACCATGCATGTAAAACTGGTGAACTCTGAATAGCTCTGCAGATTGCACCAAATGTCAGTTTCCCAGTTTTGATATTGAACTATACTTATACAAGATGTTTCCAGAGGGGGAAACTGGGTAGAAGATGCACAAGACTCCTTTGAACACTTCTTTTTAACCTTCCTGTGTATGTATATTTCAAAATAAAAAGTTCCTTAAAATAACAAAAAGATTAAAAATTAAATTTAAAAAGTCAGTTTTCCATGACCTACTAAGTACAAATGTACTCGGATTTCAAGGTCCTCCCACTGCCCCCTACCCTTCTTCTTTTCTCCTCCCTTCCAAGTGAGCCTTTGCTGTGCCCTGAACCCATGACTCCAACTCTCAGCCCACAAGGTTCTCTCTCCCTGAGGCATCTACCTAACTAATTCTACTGCATCCCCCCTTGAGAAATCCCATATATCCTTCAGGTACATTTCAAACTGCCTCTTCCACCCTCAACACCTTCTCTGCACTCTTCATCTAGACATTATCTCTCCTTCCTCTGAAAGCCACAGATACTTAGTCTATGGTGGAAACTACCATACTCTGGCTGATACTGTAGGTATTTGTGTTGGCTTTCCTTCAGGCTTCTGGTTCTCTATATACATAGCTATAGCACTCTTTTTTTTTTTTAATCTTCCCTAGCATCTAGGTAGCAAACCTGCAATGCATATTAGCTAGATTTTCACCAGGTAAAGTGTTTTATAAAATGGGGGATGGGGGGAACACCACACACACACATGCCCTTAAATATGCTCCTGGCTCCTTATCTACTATTCCCTCAGCCACATGAGCCCCATAATGAGGACAGTGGTGCACTAGACTGTTCCTTAAAGGCCACATGTATATTGAACAATATATCTAGCTGCAAAAAAGGCAGAGAAAAAGCTTTTGTCCCCTGAACAGTAATAAGAACATTTGAGATTATACTTAAAAATGTATCTTTTAAAAATCTCCAAGAAACAGCTGCAAATTATCCCCTAGCACACAGAAAAAAATCATTAGTTCTCTATTCAAGTTAAGACCTGAGAAACAAGATGAATTATGAAAAGGTTATGAATAAAAGCAGCCTATATGTAACTTTTTTTTTTTTGCGGTACCGGGGATTGAACCCAGGGGCGTTTTACCTCCGAGCTACATACCTGGCCCTATTTTTTATACTTTATTTTGAAACTGGGTCTAACGAAGTTGCGGAGGGCCTCACTAAGTAGCTGAGGCTGGCCGCAAACCTGGATCCTCCGGTCTCCGCCTCCCAAGTACTGGGATTACAAGCATGCACCACCACGCCCAACTATATGTAACTTTTCCTACTCCTGTTTCTCTTGAAGGAATTATTTTAAATTTTGGCGCATTTTTTGAGCAGTCTATAACATATTAACCAAGTAATTGTGACCAATCAATTTCAAGTGCATTACTATATAAAACAGACAATCCACAAATGCTCTGAATTATCAACCAACATTCAAATAAGTCAGTCAGTTCAAATGATCTATTCTTATTTTTTTTTAATGATGGTTCTGGGGACTGAACCCAGAGGCATTCTACCTCCGAGCTACACCTCCAGCCATATTTTGTTTTCTTATTTTGAAACAGGGCCTCGCTAAGTTGCTAAGACACTCACTAAGTTGCTGAGGCTGGCTTTGAACCTGCAATCCTCCTGTCTCGGCCTCCCAAGTACTGGGATTACAGGCATGCACCACCATGCCCAGCCTTCACATGATCTATTCTTAATCATGGGATTTCTTTCCATTTTTAGACCAGTGAAGAAAAATTTTACAGAATGACTATAATAAATACTTAACCTGGAATACAGTTTAATTGCTTCTCTTCATTCTCTAAGATAGTAATAGAACCATGGAAATACTGATAACTACTTCACAGATGAGGAAATTTAGTTATCAGAGATGTGAGGGAGCTTGCCCAAAGGGATAATAGTAAGCTGGCAAGGCAAGATTCAAACCCAGATCTTACTCCAAAGTCCATACAAATTCTAGCAAACCTGTAAACTAAAGTTCTCTTGCAAATTTTCAACTAAGAAAAACATGCACTTTTACAATGTCAAAATTAAATATCACTAGAGTATCTTAATCATTATCTCATGTGTTTTTGGATGTATCAAAAATGTACATAAGGGACAATATACTTTTTGTTACCAATAATACAGTATTTTGTAATTGAAGAAAAGTAATCCAACAGATTAAAAAAAAAGGCAGCCAGGCATGATGGCACACGCCTGTAATCCCAGTACTTGGGAGGCCGAGACAGGAGGATCGCAGGTTCGAGGACAGCCTCAGCAAGTAGTGAGACTCTCAGTAACCCAGTGAGACCCTGTTTCAAAATAAAAATAAAATAGAGCTGGGGGTGTAGCTCAGAGGCAGAATGCCCCTGGGTTCCATCCGCAGAACTACACACACAAAAAAGACAGTGCAACAGTGGTCAAGGACACGGATGACGGGTTCTACATAGTCAAATTTAAATAACCTCTGACAAATTACTTAACCTCTCTGTGCCTCAGTTTCTTCACTTATAAAGTGAGAAATCTCTACGCCTCGAGGAATTGTTATCTGACGTATACAGATAAACAATCAACATTAGTTACTACTATTATTTCATTTATTTTTATCTTAGTGCAAGGCATGATTCTGAACAATCACTGATACATTGAATATTACCTACTGTAAGTAAGTAATGACATGCAACATAAGATTCAAATAGCTTACAACACAAAAGGGGTTTATGATACTCATTTTAGGAAATACTGCTTATCCTTATACACACACTGCTTGTCCTTGTGTTCCACAGAAGTTATTATCTGGCTTTAACCAAATATGTCTTTGCTCACTAGAATCTCTAATCTCCAGTCACCACTCACTCCCACTACTACAGCTTCCTGTGTGTTAGCTAACCCTTAAAGACCTACAGTCTCTTACTACTAAAATAGCTATTACTGCTGGTTTTGCTATTAATAGTAGTATGCAGCCTGGAGGTAGATGCTCATTTAAGCCAAGTGTAGTGGTGCACATTTGTAATCCCAGCACCTGGAAGGCTGAGACAGGAGGATTGCAGGTTCAAGGACAGCCTCAGCAACACAGTGAAAGCCTCAGCAACCTAATGAGGCCCTGTTTCAAGACAAGAAATAAAACAGGGCTGGAGGTGTAGCTTGAGATAGAACACTGCTGGGTTCCATCTCTAGTACCAAAAAAAAGAAAAAAACATTCATTTAAATTTTTAAACAACAAATACTATAAATTAGAAGGCATTTTGGTTTCCTTTGATAAGTGAAAAATGTTATTTTCTATAGGTTTCAAGTTTTAGTGAGACATTTTTAATATTTAAATGCTATTCTCAAGACATTCATTATACTACTTTAAAATGAACACATTCTAAAACTATTTGTAAGCAATATCTAACTTATCATCTTAAAAGAAACCTAGGAATTAAATTTCATGGGTTTTTTTTGGAGATGGACTCATATGTTGCTGAGGCCGGCCTCAGGCTCCTGGGCTCGAGCCACCCTCTTGTCTCAGCTCCCAGGCAGCTTGAGATTATAGGCACACACCTTAGCGCCTGGCTCACAAATTTCTTAAAATCCAACTCAATCACAAAATTAGTAAATAAAATCTTTCCCAGTTTCTTATAGTTTAATATGTTTGAAATCACATAATCAAATTACTTGATAAAATACTTTCTCAAGTTTATTATGTTTGAAATCACATAATCAATTTTTACTTAAACAACATGATACTTAAAACAATTTATCAGGATGGCCTAAAGAGCTTTTAGCAAAGAGTACCATTAAATACGCATCTGAACATTAATCTGGCACAACTAATTATGCTACACTGCAAATACAATAATGGTTACATTATGAATACATTTATATGACAATAACAGGAAAGTATGACATGCTGCCTAAATATGGAACTGAAGCAGATGAGAGGTGTTCCAAAATATCCTAAAAAGAATTTCTCTTGTAGAGCTGTAGTTCACTCAAGTGGCTACAACTGGAATTTTATGCAACACTTATCAGGGTACACAGAAGCTACAAGGTTTGCCATCCATTAAACCTGCCTTTAGCTTAAACTCCAGCTGAATTAAACAGAATATTATCACTGCAATTTGGGCAGCTGAATATATTTCCTATTTCTGAACATTTCTTTATAAACCTAGTACTGACACTAAGTTTTTAAATCCATTATGACCTATGACCTTCAAGATTCTAATAAAATTTTGCTATTTATTCATTTTAAACTAGAAAAATTCAAAAAGGACTTTTTTAATAGTTAAAGTTTATTGGAGTAGAGAGGATAGGAAGGAACTTGTTGAATAAAGCACAAATCTAAAAGACCCAAAAGCCAGTGAGAGGTAAGATAATTAAACACACACACACACACACACACACACACACACAACCAGTGACCTACAAGCCAGGGGATTGGCAACCACAAATCAAGAAAACAGGTCATGTCTTTTATGTTTACATATATACATATTTACTATATACACATATATACCATAAAATATAACACAGTGTTTTATACACATTAGGCACTCAATAAAAATGTGGTAAATGTGCAAAAGCATGAATAGTTCCATTTTACCCTTAGCCAGCTGTTCAACTTTGGAGAATCCTTTACATTCTCTGGGCCTGTCCTGTCACGTATTAATGGCCTTGGCTATAGCAGTAAAACAAGACTGGGAATCAGAGAAGTAAGATGCAGAGGACAGAATACAGTCACCATTCCAGCATATAGATGGAATATTATTGAGCAATAAAAAGGAATGGAATACTGATACGTACTATTAACATTAATGAACTCTGAAAACATTACATAAGAGAAGACAGTCACAAAAAATCACATATGATTCCATTTATGTGAAATATCCAAAATAAGAAAATGTGTGTGTGTGTGTGTGTGTGTGTGTGTGTGTGTGTGTGTGTGTGTGTGTCTGGGGATTGAAGCCAGGGGCATTCGACTTCTGAGCTACACCCCCAGCACCATTTTTTTTTTTTTTAATTTTGAAACAGGGTCTCACTAGGTTGATGAGAGTCTCACTATTTGCTGAGGCTGTCCTCGAGCCTGCAATCCTCCAATCTCAGCCTCCCAAGTACTGGGATTATAAGCATGTGTCACCACACCCGGCTCAAAATAGGAAAATCTACAGAGTATTAAAGTAGATTAGTGTTTGCCTAGACCTGGGGTGATGAGTGGACTGGGGGTAAAAGCTAAAAGTTACAGTTTTTATTGAGGGTAATGAAAGTGTTCTAAAATTGATTGAGGTAATAATTACACAGCCCTGGATATATAAAAATCACTGAGTTGCAGCAAAAAAGAACAAAATTATGTTATTTGCAGGAAAATGGATGAACATGGAGAATATTTTGTTAAGTGAGATTAGCCAGTCACAGAAAGTGAAGGGTCATATGTTTTCTGCCATATGCAGTAACTAGGGAGTAATCGGGATACAAGAGGGACTTTAGATAATGGAGGAGAAACCCAGTGGAGTGAGGGAGATGGTCTAGGGGAGGAGTAGGAGGAAAGGGAGAATCAATGAAGGAAACACTTCCACTGACATTATGTACATATGTGAGAATACCAGTGCCAATCTCAATATCGTGTATGGGGAAGGGGAGCATGGGGAGGGAGCCAGGGGAAAGCCACCAAGTGCTGTGTGCAGGTATGTCACTATCACTATGAACTACATCACGATGTGAGACTATCATGCACCAACAAAAATATTAAAAAAATAAACTATTGCCCCAGAGGGGAGAAAACCACTGAATTAAATACTTTAAATGGATGAATTGTATGCTTTGTGAATTGTATCTCAAAGCTGATAGCAAATAAAGGAGGAAGGAGTAGAAGCAAGGGGAAAAGGAGAGAGAAGAAAAAAATATGGTCACCAATCAAATGATTTACATCTGCAAGAGAAACATATTCAGAGCTTCCCACAAGTCCTCTTGGCTCTCCCTCCACTCCGCCAAGTTCCAAAGCACAATGGGCATTCCCCAGTGCCTAGTCCACTACGTGTGAATAAGGTGTTCCCAGAGCACCCGAGTGCCCAGGGCTCACAGCTAAACGGAAAGAGAACTGGCTGAGGCAAATCAAATTAGAGTTCCTCAGGAAGGGAAGGAAGGGTAAGCTACAGGAGTTCTAGGCTAGAATGTTTGAGCAATGAAGCACAGAGAGGTAGGAGAAAAGGCTAGACAGCACAGGTTAAAAGCTCAGTGCTAACCAGGTGTGGTAGCACACGCCTGTAATCCCAGTACTTGGGAGGCTGAGACAGGAGGAATTCTGGTTCAAGGCCAGCCTCAGCAACATAACCTCAACAACTTAGTGAAACCCTATTTCTTTTTTGTTTTGTTTTGTTTTTTCTTCAGTACTGGAGGTTGAACCCAGGGGCACTCTACCTCCGAGCTACATCCCCAGCCCTATTTTTTATTCTTTATTTTGAAACAGGGTCTCACTAAGTTGCGGAGGCCTCACTAAGTAGCTGAGGCTGGCTGCGAACCTGGATCCTCTGGTCTCAGCCTCCCAAGTACTGGGATTACAAGCGTGTGCCACCACGCCTGGCACATAAAACCCTACTTCAAAACAAAAGAATAAATAAATAAAAAGGGCTTGGGGGTATAGCTCAGAGGTAGAATGCTCCTAGGACAAAAAAAGAAAAAAAAAACCTCAGTGCAGATGGCTGGCAAATTGGAGCTCTTTCACACACTCTCCTCTATTCTCTTTTCTATAAAGTAGGGGTCATAACAGTATGTCCATCTTATAAGGTTAGTAGGACGCTTCCACCGCCCCATGCATGCGAAGCACCTACAACTAACTGACCAGCCCCAAGTAAGCTTCCAAATAGCTCAGATGCTCTGCTATTGCTAGTAGTTGTCTTGGCCCATGTTGTGCTGCTAAAGCAAAATACCGGAGACTGAATGATTTAGAAAGAAGAGAAACTTAATTCTCACAGGTCTGAGGGCTGGAAAGTCCAGGGTCAAGGCGCTGGCAGTCGATGTGTGCTGAGGGCTGAAATCTCTGGAGGGAGGTAGCTGCACTCTCATATGGCAAAAGGGCAAGAAAAGACCAGCTCCGGCCTCTGCCAAGCCCCTTTATAAGGCACCCAAACTCTAGTGGCCTAATAACTAAACGGCCCCCCTCCTTCATCCTATCACACTGGCAACATCTGAATTTTAGAGGAAACACATTCCACCATAGCATATTACTATATGACTTCTTACACCATTTAGAAACACCTGCCACAAGTGGATTATTACTTCCAAATATATTCAAATAAAAAATAACATAGTAGAAGTAGAGAACGAACACTAAACCCATTTTCAAGAGGACAACCTGATGCTTTACAAGATTAATCTATACTTAATACATGCTCCCTTTCTTTAAAAAATGGGTGGATAATACTCATAAATTTCTCAAGCATATGAAATCTAACCAAAATGAAGCTCAATGAGTAGTACAAGAAAGATGTACTGAAAAACACTATAATCTTAATTTAAAATTTTTTCTGAGTCAAAAAGTGATTTTAAATATTCACAAAGGGGAAAGAGATATCAAAGCCCCAGTAAAAAAGCAGGCCTTTGACAAGGTTATAAAATAGTCAAGTTTAGCAAAGATACTTTAGCCTAGATTGTGGGGTGGAATGGGGTGGTATTAAAGTTACAAAATTTAAGGGAGTCGCCAAGGAATTGTTTGTCACCAAAAGGAGATAGGATAAGACAATCACAGAAGCCCACAAGAAAATAATGCAACTGGGTCTTGTTCACGTGTTTTGCTCGGTCACATTCTTTACTTCTGAAACAAATATGAAGCTCAAAACAAAGGGAAGAAGAAATCTAACTTTTCAAGTAAAAAGCCACCAAGAAGGATTGAATAAACTTGCGTTTTCAAGTCTTGGTTGTACATTAGATTCAATGAGGAGCCCTTTAAAAAATGTCCATGCCTAGTATTTAATTTTTCAGGGGTGGAACCAGAGCATTTTTTAGGTACCACGGGTGAAGATGAAGCACAGCCAGGGCTGAGGACCACTGAGCTAGCTGGATGCTAGGTGCAGTACCAGCCTGCAAGGTACTATAAGGATGATAAACATCGGTGGATAAATAGTTTCTGATTAATACTGTGAACCCTGTCCTGGGCTGTATTCTCATCACAAGCCCAGAATCTCTTCCAGTTATCTCATCACCATTCAATGTTAAACAGCTTCAGCAAAGCACATTTACAGCCAACTGAGAAGCTCTGGCTGCACCTAGTACCTTTGATGAGATTCTAAAAGACAGGATTCACTAGTTAGCATAAGACCTAATGTAAGCAATTCCTCTTCAAAAGGAGAATTTAGGTTTACTGAAGCAGAAAACTAAAAGCCTTTAATACAAAGCTGTAATTAATGGGCATTATAAATCATAGCAGTGCATCTCTGATTTCAGGTTTGTGGGATGCACCGCATGCAGCACACAGTAATTCAACAAAAAGTGGCCTCCCGCATATAATTGCCTTTCCTGGAGAAAACCAATTTGATCCCAAAGAGGGTAGAAAGGAATGCAGATAATTACACATACTTACAATACAATTGCTTTCTGTTCTCCAAAGCAAACTTTTAAAAGTATGCCTTTATTTTCAGCAAAATCATTTTTCTCCAGCTATCCATTTTATATCCAATCTAATAGAATAGTAAGGCCAAGCTTTCACATTTGCCTCTTATACATTTAATTAGTTACTCTGAGAGTTGAACATTCCAAGATTTCATACTGATTAAATTCCTCTACTCCCTGAATAGAATGATATATTAGATACAATTTCCCCAATATAAAAATACAAACCCAGAAGGATTGGAAATTCACCATCTTGGAAGCATCAAGATTAGGAACCCACTGAAGCTAGGAACCCACTGAACAGTAACTGATGGGAACAGGGGGCAGTCGCTCCTCCACATCAGACCTTCACCTAGTTGGGAAGGGCCAGTCCCAGGCAGGCACTGTGCCCTCCACACAAAGGACCTCTTTACAGGACTCTGCCTGCCACCTTGGTAAAGTTCACACCTACAGCTCCAGGTATGTCCTTGAGGTCTCTCCCTCTACCGCACAGCAAAGTAACCTAAAGGGCAGTGAACTTCAGAATAACTGTAGGTTTAAAAGAGTTCCCATTACATGGTAAACAATGACAGTTCTCCAGAAAACCAGTGTACCTCAGAACAAGTGCTCCCCAGTAAACACTACCAAAAGCTGCTTTATAATAACTCCCAATGTTTTAAAGAATTAACTTAAGTTTCCCTTTCTCTCATATCTTGAAGGAAATATGTAAAATTCAACTTTTCGTGTATATAATAAACCATTAGATCACACAAAGTAATTGTCTTAGCAAAGAGTATACTTAATTTTTTTCCCAAGGAAAATAAGGTAACTTGATAATCCACCTACTTCAGTTTAACTAAAATCTACTTTTGCAAAAGTAAAATGACACAAGCCACTCATTGTTTCTTCTTCTTCAGGAACTGTGAGACATTAAAGAAACACGTAACGTACCCCACATTGCTGTGATTCCACTTTCAACATAAACAGACCAAAGAGTCAGCAGCAGTGACTACGTCAATGTCAGCAAACACGAGATACAAGGTCCTGCCCTTTCTTCCTTCTTCGTCATCTTTCTAACCTTATTTTTCTTGCCTCCCCCTACTCTCTATCTCCTACTCTCCTTTTTTTTTTTTTTTTTTTTTGGTACCGGGG
>PVJS01058232.1:0-11791 GCA_004027185.1 Glis glis
CCCTATTTTTTTTATACTTTATTTTGAAACCGGGTCTCACGAAGTTGCGGAGGGCCTCACTAAGGAGAGAGAGAGAGAAAGAGAGAGAGAGAGAGAGGGAGAGAGAGAGAGAGAGCTGAGGCTGGCCGCGAACCCGGATCCTCCAGTCTCCGCCTCCCAAAGTACTGGGATTACAAGCGTGCGCCACCATGCCCGGCTGATCTTTGTCATTCTTAAGAGAGTAGTCACCCTGATTAGAGAACAGCGGAGCCACGCTGATGCGCAGATGTTGAATGGTTGGCTGGGCTACTCCGCAGCCAAGAGCATGTTTCCACGCAGTGCACTACACTCAGCACACATGCAATTCATGCCTGGCAAGATTATGTCAAGGACCTTCTGCATTGCTTCTGAAGAGTCAAGACTGTGGGTGTTCAGTGTGAGTATGACTGTTCAAGTATTGCCCTGATCAGATTGTTCAAATATGCGTATCTCTCTTCGTCTTCATGTGATTGTGCACACACTATGATACACCCAAAAATCGTCCCTTCAAAGATGTCCACATCAAGTCCCTGGAACCTGTGAATGTGACCTTATTTAGAAAAAAGGGTCTTTCCCAGCTGTACCACTACGGGGTATCATTCCAAAGGGACTGAAACCAGAAAACTACAGTAATATATGCATACTCATGTTCATAGCAGCACAATTCACAATAGCCAAATTATGGAACCAACCTAGGTCTCCATCAACAGATGAATGGATTACAAAATTATGGGAAATACACACAATGGAATTCTACTCAGCAATAAAGAAGAACAAAATAATATGATTCACAAGAAAATGGAAGGACCTTGAAAATATTATGTTAAATGAGATCAGCCAATCACAGAAAGAGAAGGGTCATATGTCTTCTCTAATAAGTGCAAGCTAGGGAGCAATGAGGATACAAAAGGGCCTCCAGACAACAGTGGAGAAGCCTCAGTGAAGTCAGGGAACTGATCTAAGGGAAGGGGAAGGGGAAGAATGAAGTTCATTAAGGGAATTTCTACCATCTACCATATTTACATATGAAAATATACCAATGTCAATCTTAGTTCTCTGTGTTGGGGGAGAGGAGAGGGGCACCAAGTGCTGCGTGCATATATGTTAATGTCAATTTGATTTCCATTGTGATGTGAGACTATAATGCACCAATAAAAAATACATTAAAAAAAGAAAAAAGAAAAAAGGGTCTTTGCAAATATGATTATGTTAAAGATCTTGAAATGAGATGACCCCAGATTATCCTGTGGGCTCTAAATCCAATGACAAGTGTCCTTGTAAGAGAGAGGCAGAGGGAAATTTGAGACAGAAGAAAGAAGACGTGCAGAGGGGAAGGTCATGTGATGATGGAGCAGCCAGGGGTGCAGTCATAAGCCAAGGGGTGCAACAGCCACCAGAACCTGGAAGAGACGGAGAATGGATTCTCCCCTGTGAAGCTGGAGGGAGTGTAACCCTGGGACACCTCTGTTGCAGATTTCTAGCCTCCAGAACTAAGAGAGAATAAGCCATCATTGTTTTAAGCCAACAAGCTTGTGGTCATTTGTCACGGCAGGCCTGGGGAACTAACACACACATGTGCATACACACCTTAAGCTTTTTAGGTTCTAGGGGAAAACGTTAAATAAAGTTGTTAAGAAGATTCAGTACACTGTGTATTGTGGAAGCCAAAGTGATAGCAATCACATTTTCTTCATTAAAATTGTTAACACTTTTTATGCAAATGTACTTTTCTGTAAGATACAGAGCTCTGTGTGCCATGTAAATTGTATACCTCAATAAGGCAAATCTAGGCTCATTCCTTGTCTTTGTAATTGTGTGTGTGTGTATGTGTGTGTGTTGCTGGAGAATGAACCCAGGGGCATTCTATTTCTGGGCTACACCCCCAGCCCTACTTTAACTTTTTCTTTGAAACAGTGTCTTCCTAAGTTGCTGATGTTAGAAGTAAATTTTTTGGCATTGTTAAAAAAAGACACATATTTGAAAGCAGCTCGGCAAGGCGAATTTTACTTTTTGCAAAAAGGGATCCTGCCACCAGGAAGGTCTGGCGTGCAAGAAAAACATGGAGGAAGTTACTGGGTGTTTTATCTTCAGCGTGGGGCTTCTGTGCTGTGCTCCTATTGGTGGGAACACAATCTCACAATCTTTATGCCATTGGCTGAAGGGGATGTTGGGGGAGGGGTTGGCACTTACAATTTTCAGGAAATGCTATCTACAAAAATACAAGTACACGTATACAAATTAAACAGTTACACAAATGGCAGTTTTATAACATGGAGCCCAAGTCAAGCTATTCCTTTGATAGAAAATATCTAGTTATTTCTCACAATTCCCCTCTTGCTTTTTTTTTTTTTTTTTTTTTTTTTGCGGTACTAGGGATTGAACCCGGGGCATTCTACCTCCGAGCTACATACCCAGCCCTGTTTTTTATTCTTTTTTTTTTTTGAAACAGGGTCTCACTAAGTTGCTAAGGGCCTCACTAAGTAACTGGGGCTGACCTTGAACCTGCGATCCTCCTGTCTCCCAACTCCCAAGTACTGGGATTACAAGCATGCGCCACTGCACCCAGCTTCAACTCTTGCTTTTTTTTTTTTTTTTTCCAGAACTGGGGATTGAACCCAGAGGCATTCTTCCTCCGAGCTATACCCCCAGCCCTATTTTTTATTCTTCATTTTGAAACAGGGTCTCACTAAGTTGCAGAGGGCCTCACTAAGTAGCTGAGGCTGGCCGCGAACCCGGATCCTCCAGTCTCAGCCTCCCAACTACTGGGATTACAAGCGTGCGCCACCACGCCCAGCTAACTCTTGCTTTTGAAGGTATTTGATGAGAGATTATTTTGGTAATTTATGGAGGATTGGTTAGAACTGTCTCTGTCTGTCTCGGGACTAGGGCCTCATACCGCATCCTAGTAGGATCGTTATTCCAATATTATAATAATAAATATTATGACTGGAGTCATTATTTCTCCTGTTGAAATCCTGATCGGATCAACATATATGCTAGGGTCTATATGTTAGGGTCTCAACTAGGGAGTTGAGGGATATCTCTGCTGGCCCTATATAAGACCTTACTTGGGGTTTGAAATGCCAGGGTGAAAGGGACTGCCAGTTGTACTAGCGTGCAAATTCCACTCTAATTGGCAGGTAAGGTCTCAAGTAACGGTCTTCTAATTAACGGTCCTCCACAGTACCACCAGACGTTTGCTGGGGCAACTGCTAATGTGGACTGATTATCTAGCTCCTCAAAGGACCAGCATTTACTACAGCCAGTAGCATTTCCCAAAAACATTGTCCCTCCAACTTTGAGAGGCATGAGGTATAGTAAGTATTTGGGACTGGAGGCTTGACAGTCTTGGGGGCTCTGGCTTTGGACCCTGAGCCACTGGGAACAGGAGAGATAGGGTCTTACAAGACTCATTGCCCCATAGTAAGTTGTCCTGAAAGAGGGCTATCATGCATCTCATGCCCAATGGGTCTGAGGTCCATCCGAGTGGAAATGAGACCACTCGAGCCTCTGGCCTGCCTGCCACACAAACATAATGGTCACTTTTGTTTAAGATGCTGGCAGACTTTCTAATCCATTTCAACCAGGCATTTGTTTCCCCATATCCTGTCTTAACCTCTATCATCTGGTGTAAATTTTTTATTCTTACTATAATGTCCTTTGTTGAAGGGTTATATTAGCAGCTGAGGTTGAATTATTTAGCTAGTTTAACAGCAAGCCTCTCCATGAGATTATTTCCTGACGTATCTGCCTGGAGACCAAACCAGCATTTAATGGAAAGGGCTGACTTTCCTGGCTTTCGAGTTAGCAAGAGTGGATTATACTGTAAATTAGCACAGGTGTCAGGGGAAACCCCTCCAGGCCTGGTTATTTTTTCTCTTAACCCCCTCGGAATTGGAGCAGCTCTATATGGTGGGGCTGTCCACCCTCCACATGGGGTGGTGCCTCAGGACTTGCCGCAACTAGAACAAGGGACTTGCTTTAGAGATACAGGACTTGACATGCATTAGTCTTTATGGTTAGGGGGTTTTCTCATATAGTTACATTAATAGTTAATTGGGCTGAATAAGGGCTACCCCATACCTGGAAGCTTAACAGACAATAATCACAAAGATATACAAGAAAATACAAAACAAAACTATTAGGGACAAAACAAATCCAGTTTGTATAATAGT
Source organism: Glis glis (assembly GCA_004027185.1). Taxonomy (NCBI): domain Eukaryota; kingdom Metazoa; phylum Chordata; class Mammalia; order Rodentia; family Gliridae; genus Glis; species Glis glis. The sequence goes on from PVJS01058232.1 coordinate 4,194, forward strand.
TGTGATAATATTTGATGACACAAACAGATTGCCATTTGAATTTGACATAAACAAATCCCCATTTAAATTTGGCTTTACATATATATATATATTATTAATAATACCCAATCTTTAATCAGAGTGGCATGATTTGAAATGTCAAGTGTTCAAGCACCTTTAATTATCTTTGCTTAAAGATGGTTATAATACAATTTAGGAAAACATAAATATAAACCTGAAAAAGGTTATCACTATTAACCTTTTGTAGTTGTTGTTTGGAGGACACCAGCTTGGTAAAGGGTTTTCTTAAGTTTTGCATTTTAGAAGATACTTAGGAGACACAAATATATTTAACTTATAAAGGAGCCTGTAATAATTAACATTATAGTTACATAGAAGTTAACATATTAACTTTAACATATATTAACCATTGGAGGGAAATTCAGAATTTGTGGTTCAGTAAGATAACTATAATTACAAGTCTATGTAGATTAACCACATAGAACAAAATCAAAGAATAGTTCTAGACTTTTTATAAGCTTAGAGAACAGCATTAATAATCAGAAATAAGCTTATTACCTGATAGATAGTTGTATCTCTCTTATATAATAATAAACCACTTAGTCAAGGCAAATGGATGTAAACCAGGTCTTAATGATGGACTTTGAATGGTACTAAACATAGATGACAGAAGTAAGGTATAAATACAATGCACATTGTATAAAGAGATCATTTATGCAGGTATATAAAACCCATACACCTTTAGTTTTATAAGCTTTTTATAAAACATTTAGATGAACCTAGATACACAGCATATTTAGCTCTCAGATACATACACATACTATGTCAAATATAGTAACCCAAAGTTATAAACCCTGATTCTGCTAAAATGCAGCTTGCTAGGTAATCAAAGACAGTAAACACAAGAGATTATTTTGATAAAAACCTTTCCTCTTAAGCAAATTTTTCATAAGTGTCACTAAGAGCAAGAAAACCTTATTGTTTTAAATATGAAGAACATAGGAGCTGGGCTATGTCTTTGAAGACCACTCTTGGCTAAAAGAATAGTAACAAGAAAGTAAGGCTTTCTTTACAGGCCCCTCCCCCTCTGAGGTAAACAAAGGAGGGCCTCTCCCTCCTGGCAGCTAAAAACCACAGATAAGGCAGCTACACCCAGCAAGATGGTACCACCCAGTCCCAACCACATGGAGCTCAAGGTGAAGCCCAAGATGGCAGTACCCAGTCCCAACCACGTGGAACCTAGGTGAAGCCCAAGATGGCGCCACCCAGTCCCAACCACGTGGAACCTAGGTAAGGCCCAAGATGGCGCCACCCAGTCCCAACCACTTGGAAACCAAGATGGCAAACTTTAAACTATAAAAAAGTTAAGCTTTGGTGGGAAACCCAGTAGGAAAGAAATCTGGGTGCCTTACATTCAAATTACCACCCTTGCTACCAATCCTAAAGAATGTAATCTTAAACTGCTCCTTACATATATAAAAACACATTTAATAGACTCAAATATATTGTCTTTTGCTTATGTCAAGCCAAGATTACTTCATATTTAGCAGTTGATGTTCAGCTTTTAATTTACTTATACACAATTTAGATTTATTTTTAAATATAAACCATTTATAAAAAGTTACTTACATTTACCTAATTTACCCATTTTAATAGCCAGTCAGCACTCTAAAAAAAAAAAAGACAATGAACATTGCAACAGACCATATACTAATGGCTAACCTAAAATAAATCTGTTAATCTTTTTTTATGGCATCTTACCAACACACTTAAACTTATTTATTAAAGACTTAACTTATGTGAACTAAAAAGTATTTGAATCCATTTTTTCTTTTTTTTTTAACCTATGAGTGCTCTTATCTCTCCAATATTGTAACATTAAGCCTAAGGGACTACCAGAAGGAATTTTGTCCTTAATCTTGCAATTTAGGTACGCTTATATATATTCCCAGTAGAGACTCAACCTCTGCCTAGAAGTATCTTGTCCCTAACACCCCGGTATAATTGACGGTATGTGTTCCCATCCGAGTATCAAACCCCATTTCCCTGGGAGTTTCTTAAACTCGGATGCCACTTCCCACTCTGGCCAGGCCCCTCATGGGAAGCCTTAACCTTTGGGGTCCACATTCGTTACATGTCTCCAGATGCCCCCATTATTTCCACACACACACACTCCCATATCCCAACCACCAAGGGAATACTTGGTCACCTCCCCAGACACTTTTCTTCCCTTGGCCTGCATGCAGTTACCAGGCTGCCATGGAGCAAGCAAGGGCCCCTCTCCGGCGTAGCCATTCTGCTTTCTGCTAGGGGCCCATTGTTGGCCAGGGAATGGCGGTATTTCCTGTCTTGGGGCTGCCAACAACTCAGCGGCAGGACGTGTCTCCCCAGAAAGGAACCTCCGCGACCCTCTGGTGACGCTCGGTCTCCCCGTATGGGTTCCAGCAAATTGTTCGAAGTAAATTTTTATGGCGTCGTTAAAAAAAAGACACGAAGTTGAAAGCAGCTCGGCAAGGAAATTTTACTTTTTGCAAAAAGGGTTCCTGTCACCAGGAAGGTCAAGCGTGCAAGGAACAACATGGAGGATATTACTGGGCGTTTTCTCTTCAGCACGGGGCTTCTGTGCTGTGCTATTGGTGGGAACACAGCCTCACAGTCTTTACGCCATTGGCTGAAGGGGACACCGGGGGAAGGGTTGGCACTCACAATTTTCAGGAAATGCTATCTACAAAAATACAAGCACAGGTACACAAATACAGTTACACCAATGGCAGCTTTACAACATGGCGCCCAAGTCAAGCTATTCCTTTGATAGAAAAGATCTAATTATTTCTCACACTGAGAGTCTTGCTAAATTGCTGAGGCTGACCTCAAACCTGCAATCCTCCTATCTTACCTTCCTGAGAACTGGAATTACAAGTATGCACCACCACACCTGTTCTTGTCTTTGTAATTTTAAAGCTCTTTCTCTTTCCCTTTCTCTCTCTGAGTTCCAACCACATTTTAGTCAAGGAAGGGGTCACATGAGCACTCTGGTTTAATGGAAAAGTAGTTTTATGATTGGGGTATGAACTGACATGGCTGTTCCTCAGGCAGAAGCATATATGCTCTAAAATTACCTTTTGTGTGTGTGTGGCACTGGGGTTGAACCCAGGGGCATTCTACCTCTGAGCCACACCCCCAGCCCTATTTTATTTTCATTTTGGAATAGGGTCTCACTAGGTTAATGAGAGGCTCACTATTTGCTGAGGCTGTCCTCAAACCTGCAATCCTCCTATCTCAGCCTCCCAAGTACTGGGATTACAAGTGTGTGCCACCACACCTGGCTCTAAAATTCCCTTTAAGGACACTATTAGAGGGTCACTGTGGCTGCTACAGCTTGGGGCTATTACTTTTTAACTATTAGATGCCTGATGTCATGTCTACTATGCTTTAATCATCATTTAAAATTCTGATCCCAGCTGGGCATGGTGGCACATGTCTATAAATCCCAGTACTTGAGAGACTGAGATGAGACCAGCCTCAGCAACTTAGTGAGACTCTCAGCAATCTAGCAAAACCCTGTTTAAAAAAAAAAAAATGAGCTGGAAGTGTAACTTGGAGGTAGAATGCCCCTGGGTTCAATCCTTAGTACCACACACACAAAATAAATAAATAAATAAAATAATAAATTTTTTAAAAAAATCTGACCCCATAAGGATACTGCTGTAGGCTAAGTTCGGTAACCTAGATCAGATTTCCTAGAAACGAAACCTGACAGGATTTCTGGTACAAGTGATCATTTGAGAGAGCTTTCAAGTGCAACCTATGGGGGCAGAAGGGAAGCAGGATAACACGAGGGAAGAAGCCAGGCAAAGATATGGACTCTGGAAGCCTGGCTTCAGCCTGATCCCACAGGGGGCTTGGGAGTGCAGACGCCCCACACAGTTGTCCCACCTTAAGGCAAAGTCCGAGGCCTTCATATCTCATAACTTGCTTTAATTACTCATTAGCTGCAGACCTCATCCCTCCCTGGGGTGGCACAACATCCCAGACATCTCTGGGGAGGGAGCCATTGGCAACCAACACTTCCAGCATCCCTCAGGTGGTGTACCTGCAGGTGGTGGGAACTGCTCAGAGCACCAAGAGCATCGAGGTATGCACGGGCCCTACTTCCAGTTGCTTTCCTAATCCCGCACCATTTCAGTGAGAACATTTGCCTTAAAGAGAACTCTGAAGCCAGGTGTGGTAGCGCACGCTTGTAATCCCAGTACTAGGGAGGCTGAGACAGGAGGATCACAGGTTCGCGGCCAGCCTCAGCTACTTAGTGAGGTCCTCCGCAACTCAGTGAGACCCTGTTTCAAAATAAAGAATAAAAAATAGCTACAATGCACCAATAAAAACATAAAAAAAGAATAAAAAATAGGGCTGTGGGTGTAGCTCAGAGGTAGAATGCCCCTGGGTTCAATCCCCAGTACTGCAAAAAAATAAAAAAAGAGAACTCTGAAGCTGGGCATGGTCACACATGCCTGTAATCCCAGTTCTTGGGAAGCTAAGACAGGAGGATCTCAGGTTTGAGGACAGCCTCAGCAACTTAGTGAGATGTTCAGCAACCTAGGGAGACCCTGCTTCAAAAACAAAAAAATAAGAAAGTTGTAGGTGTAGCTCAGAGATAGAATGCCCCTCAAAACAAAACAAAGAAGCCGGGCGTGGTGGCGCACGCTTGTAATCCCAGTACTTTGGGAGGCAGAGACCAGAGGATCCGGGTTCGCGGCCAGCCTCAGCGCTCTATCGCTCTCTCTTTCTCTCCCTGTCTCTCTCTCTCTCTCTCTCTCTCTCTACTTAGTGAGGCCCTCCGCAACTTCGTGAGACCCGGTTTCAAAATAAAGCATAAAAAAATAGGGCTGGGGGCATAGCGCGGAGGTAGAACACCCCTGCGTTCAATCCCCGGTACCGCAAAAAAAAAAAGTTCTTTGTTTGTTTGTGGTACTGGGAGTTGAACCCAGGGGCATTCTACCTCTGAGCTACATCCCCAGCCTTATTTTTTATTTTTTATTTTTGAAACAGGGTCTCAATAAGTTGCGGAGGACCTCACTAAGTAGCTGAGGCTGGCTGCGAACCTGCGATCCTCCTGTCTCAGCCTCCCAAGTACTGGGATTACAAGTGTGCACATTGGCATTACCCTGATACACTCGCCTAAGTCTTGCAACTTAGAAAGATATTCAGCACATACTTCCACATTTAATTTGGGAAGAAGGTCTCTCATAAAGAAACCAGTTTTTAGAATACATGTATGAGCAGGAGCCCAAGTCGTTAGTTTGGCTGTGCTGTTTGCTCAGTCCTGACTCCACTGTGTTTGTTTTCATGGTCTTTCTGTCTTTTTCCACTCTGTTGACCACATGCGTGTGTGTCTGTGTCAGTGTGGTTTATCTCAGTCTGTAAGGTCCCAGAAGGTACAGGTCACATCTGTTTATTGTTTTCTGAGTAATCTGTTGCACAATTATGTGCTTAATAAGTGCCTCTCCTTGATGATGTAGTGTAGATATGTGACTGTTTGCTTTGATGGTGGCAATGATAGTCTATTTAATAATTGCTCAGGCTTTAACCATATGACTAAGACATCATCCCAAGCAGGAATTACAAATCCAAATACCTCCAGGAGTCAGACAGACCATGTAAAAGAGTGACCCAGGTCAGGTATACAACAATAACAGACTGGAGAGCATAAAAGGATTTGAATAAAAATGTTCCTAACACTACCTGGGACAAACAAAACTCTTCTGTGGGTCAGGGCTGGCAAGCGGTCACCAGTGGGTGGCCTAAAGGCTGAGTCTGAACTCAGAGCCTGAAATTCAGGTCCATTACAGATGTCCTAGATCTGTCTTATATTTGCCTGGGTCACCAACGAGCCAAAAGCTGCCATTACTTGGATGAAATAAAGCACCTGCTTCTTCAGTCATGCCTGTAGAACCAGACCTAGAGATACTTACCGGCTTGCCAAGGAAATCTGAGTCATGGGGCCCCATTGAATTAACACAAAAAACACCTTGGAAGAACCCATTTCCTATTATGGTGCAACTATATCTAGTTGTCCTTTAAACATTTTCTGATAGTGCATAAAAGCTGGCTTGATAATGCTTGGTTTCAGGCCTTTCTAACTCACCCAGTGGTTTTCATTCTAAGAATGAATATTTTACAGTTTAATTATGGAGAGAATGTGAAAAAATTAGAACCCTGATACACTTGTACGCTGCTGGTGAGGAACCGGTATGGCAATTCCTCAAAATTTAAACATAGAGTTACCATATGGCCTAGCAATTCTACCCCAAGAGAAATGAAAACCATGTCCACACAAAACCTGGCCCACATATGCTCATAGCAACGTTTTTCATTATAGCCCCAAAGTGAAAACAATCCAATTGTCCATTAGTGAATGTAATGGTATATATCCATACAATGAAGCATTGTATGGAAATATAAAAGAAAAAATGGTCTGATACACCTGACATACAACATGAATGAACCTTGAAAATATTATGCTAAGTAAAGGATGCTAGTCACAAAAGATCATATATCTCGTGATTTCATTTATATGAAATGTCCAGAGTAGGCAAATCCATAGAGACAGAAAGTAGATTAGTGGTGCCAGGAGCTAGGGGAGGAGAGAAAGGGGAGTGTCCCCTAGTAGATAAAATTGCTTTCTCTTTTCTTTCTCTCAGTCTCTTTCTTTCTTTTTTATTTTTTCAGTACTGGGGATTGAACCCAGGGCCTTGTACGTGCTAAGCAAGTGCTCTATCACTGAGGTGCATGCTCAGTCCTTTTTATTTTTTATTTTTTGATGCAGATCTCAATAAGTTGCATAGGCTGGCCTCAAACTTGTAATCCTCCTACCTCAGCCTCCTGAGTAGCTGGGATTAGAGGTATGTGCCACTGCTCAGTCTGGCTTAAGATTTCTTTTTTGGGGGGTGAAATGTTCTAAAATACATTGTGGTGATGGTTGTACAACTCTGTGAACACACTACAAACAGCTGAATTGTACACATTAAATGGATAAATGAATACTTGGGAGGCTGAGACAGGAGGATCGCAGGTTCACAGCCAGCCTCAGCTACTTACTGAGGCCCTCTGCAACTTAGTGAGACCCTGTTTCAAAATAAAGAATAAAAAAAGAGGGCTGTGGGTGTAGCTCAGAGGTAGAATGACCCTGGGTTCAATCCCCAGTACCGCAAAAAAAAAAAAAGGATAAATGATGTGCATGTGAATTATATAAGAGCTTTAGCTCTTATTTTAAGAAAGAATACAGGCTGAAGGTGTAGCCCTTGCCTAGCATGCATGAGGCTTTGGGTTGGATACCCAGAATCCCCCCAAAAAATAAAAATAAAAAATAATGAAGCCAGGCGTGGTGGCACATGCTTGTAATCCCAGTACTTGGGAGGCGGAGACCGGAGGATCCGGGTTCGCGGCCAACCCCAGGTACTTAGTGAGGCCCTCCGCAACTTCGTGAGACCTGGTTTCAAAATAAAGTATAAAAAATAGGGCTGGGGGTGTAGCTTGGAGGTAGAACGCCCCTGGGTTCAATCCCTGGTACCGCAAAAAAAAAAAAAAAAAAAAAAAAAACG
>PVJS01058233.1:0-11834 GCA_004027185.1 Glis glis
AAAAAAAAAAAAAAAAAAAAAAACCCTGGTGGTTGTGACACCTGAGCTGGGTCTCTGTGGAGCTCTAATGGATCCCAGGAGGCAAAGAATGGTCCAACAGAAAATACCAACCTGTGTACTGTACTGACTTGGCATGTAGCCATCCCGGAAGTAAACGACAGCAACTTCCTGGCCATCCCTAGAACATAAGGTAGAAAAAGCTGCTGGGTTAAATTGTACCTGATGTTTTCAATGGTTCAATATATTTCAGGGTACATCAAAGTACATCCCCCTCCCTGCTTTTGGTACTGCAGATTGAACCCAGGGGCATTCTACCTCTGAGCTACACCCCCAGCCCTTTTATTTTTTTAAATTCTGAAATAGGGTCTCACTAAGTTGCTCTGGGTCTTCTTAAGTTGCTAAGGCCAGCCTTGAACCTGCAATCCTCCTGTCTCAGTCTCTCAAGTACTGGGATTACAGGTGTGTACCACCACCACACCTGGCTATTTGGCTCTTTTGAAAGTCAGTCCAAAGCTGGGAACGGTGGCACACACCTGTAATGCCAGTACTTGGGAGGATCACGGGATTGTGGCCAGCCTCAGTAACCTTGTGAGGCCCTCTGCAACTTAGTGAGTTGTTTCAAAATAAAAAATAAACTGTTTCAAAATAAAAAATAAAATAGGGCTGGGGGTGTAGCTTAGAAGCAGAATGCCTCGGGGTTCAATCCCCAGTACACCCCCACATACACATAAAATAAAAATAAAATAAAATAAAATAAATATGTGGGTTGCAATACTACTCAAATATGTGGCAGTAAAGCCACCTTGTGGTTGCCCATGGAGGGAAGAACAGGGCTTGGCTTGGAAGATGAATCCAGGCCAAAGCTCAGAGGGTGGCATCCAGATCAATCACAGAATGAGCCAGCTGCCCCTTGAACTCCCTGACTGCCCAGCTCAACTGCTCAGGCCTGACTTGATCAGACACCAAGAGGGGCCAGAAAACTTCTGGGAGCTCAGAGGCGTATGAGAACAAAGGTTATCTTCAAGGATGATGCCCTTATCTGGAATGTCAGCAGCTCAGACACAACCGTTTAGAAGCAGAGTTTGCCATATCCCAAAATTTCCTGGGAGGATGAGATACTTCAGAAATTAGGAGAGAAGAAAACAAGCCATCACATCTCCCAGAAGAAAAGATCATTTGGGGAAAGAGAGTGGCAGGAGAGTTTCATAAACCAGCTGTCTAGTGGGTCCTCCGGGATGCTTACATAAACAGCCTTCGGTCTTGGTCCAGAGACCCCTTTTCAGAGACATCTTCAAATCTTCGTCGGATTACATGGATGTTCCTGGGAAAGATGGACAAAAGTCAGAGGGAGCGGACGCTATGTTCTGAGTGGCCCTTCCCCTTGGGGCCACACCTCCCTTACTTACTTGGACAGTAGCTCATTCTCTATGGCACGCTGGTCAAATATGTTCCTTTCCTTCTCTCTGACAATCAGTAGCACCAGAGCGCTGGAGAAAGAACACAGGCGGCCCAAGGCTGCTACAGAGCTTGTTCTTCCTCTCTACCACCCCCCTTCAGGAATGAGGATAACACAGCTTTCCTGAAAGAGCAGATGTTCCCTCAATTTGGAATTGCCTCAGGCAAAGACATCTGATATCTGAAGCCATAACACATTATTTCCTGAAAATAGAAAACTTGGAAAAAGTAGAGATGCCCTTGCCCCTTCTTCAGTGGATAGATGAAATATTGTAATGGCTGAGCATGGTGGCATGTGCTTGTGATCCAAGCTACTTGGGAGACTGAGACAGGAGGATTGCAAGTTGGAGGGCTATCCTTGATAATTTATCAAGACTCTGTCTAAAAAAAAAAGTCATGTAATGATGTCAATTTTCTGTGCAAATTAAAATTTAGATTTAAACCCACCTCAAAAATGCAAGAGGAAGCCAACCTCAAAAACACAAGAGGAAGCCAAGTGCGGTGGTGCATGCCTGTAATCCCAGTACTTGGGAGGCTGAAACAGGAGGATTGTGAGGCCAGCCTCAGCAACTTAGCAAGGCCCTCAGCAACTTAGTGAGACCATGTTTCAAAATAAAAATAAAAATAGGGCTGTGAGTGTAGCTCAGAGGTAGGATGTCTGGGTTCAATCCCCAGTACCACAAAACAAAACAAACTCAAGAGGAGTTTATCATAATACTTAATGATTCCAAAATCTGTCTGGAAGAATAGACAGGTGGGACTATTAAAGACTATTCTGTAAATGAACAATGCTGGGGTCAAGTGCTATGACTCTATTACTAAATTGTAAAGGATATAAGAAAAAGGTGAGCTGGGTGTGGTATGTGGCACATGCCTGTAATCCCAGTACTTGGGAAGCCAAGACAGGAAAATAGCAGGTTCAAGGACAGCCTCAGCAACATAGTGAGACTTAGCAACCTAGCGAGACCCTGTTTAAATAAAAAAAAGGGTAGAGGTGTAGCTCGAAGGTAGAATACCCCTAGGTTCATTCCCCAGTACCACAAAAGAAAAAAAAAAGGGTGTGGTTCTTGCACAAAATATTAGAATAGCTAAATGGAACCTTACAGAAATCTACAGATCCAATAATAAGTAAGGCATTATCTCCTGGGGTCCCTCAACATTTCTGTAATGTCCACAGCGCCACATTTGATCTCACAATATTAATGGGATCAATGGGGATTACTGGGCCTCTTCTTCTCTGTTTATCCATGTGTTTCACCCCTCCCTCCCTCTCTTCTTCCCTTCCTTCCTTGGATTGAACCCAGGGGCATTCTACCTCAGAGCTATACTCCTAGCCCTTTTTATTTTCGATTTTCAAGCAGGGTCTTACTAAGTTTCTGAGGGGGTTACTAGCAGGGGCTTCAGGACTCAGGGAAAAGCCTGAGAGAGAACTGTCTGTTTAGCTGCCAGTTAAACTGTTTTCTGTGTCAAAGGTAGGTCCAAGCTTGGCATGGTGGAGCATGCCTGTAATCCCAGTACTTGGGAGGCTGACAGGAGAATTGCAGGTTTGAGGCCAGTGTGTGGTAACTAAGCAAGACCCTGTTTCAAAGTAAAAAATAAGGAGTTGGGGGTGTAGGTCAGTGGTGAAGCACTTGCAAGAGGCCCTGGGTTCCACATCCTGAACTACAAAAAAAAAAAAAAAGTAAAAAGGGCTGGGGGTGTAGTTCAGTAGTAGAACACCTCTAGGTTGAGTCCCCAGTAACACACACACACACACACACACACACACACACACACACACACACACACCTGTCCCCACCAGACCAATAAGGCCAATGCTTAGCAGTACCAAACTCCATTTTTGCTAGATCTGTATTGCTCTGTGCCTGCAGTCTCTTGCTAAGACCTTTGGAAGCCCAGATTTTCACTTAGGATGCTAAGTGTGTATTCCTGACCTTTTGTACTTGGCCTTATATCTGTTTGTCTCTGCTTTTTCCTACCTTAGCTAAATATCTTAGATTAAACTGTTTGCCTGACTTCTTTCCACGTGGCCAAAATAAAGCTCCTAATATGTCCCCTTTCCCAGTCCACCCAATATCTCATGAGGTCAGATGTAATATTAAGTTGAGTCTTGGCTTTGAGCTGGGCATATGAGAGCCAAGCTAGAAATGGTGCTGTCATAAGCCATCTTGCCCTGAGAGGGCCAAAGCCTTTGCTCTTCATTTTGCAGCATGAACAGCTTGGCACATGGGTAGGTGTGTGGGGGAAGATGGCAACTAGCCCAGGCTGGCCCACTTCCAAGAAGTGGTGGAGGAAGAAGGCTGGAGGTTAAAGTAGAGTTGCATACTCTAGCTAATTAATTCTGCCTTCCATCTGACAAAATATGGGAGCCAGACCCAGAAAACATATTCTATCTCTTCCTGCCTTCAGTTCTGATGAGTCTAAACTGAGTAGAACTAGGAAAGTTGTCATCTAAGGAAGGTTAAGTGACAATAGCATGCTGACTTGAAGAGAGGATCCCTGAGTGCTAGTCATGGCTTTGTCAATGACTTGTGGTATGTCCTTGGGCAAGTCAGTTTCTTTCCCTGGACTCTGAGTTTCCCACCTGTAATAAGGGTGCTAATCAGATCACAGTTCCCAACCTTTTTTTTGTACCGGGGATTGAACCCAGGGGCAGTCTACCTCTGAGCTACATTCCCAGCCCTATTTTTGAAACAGGGTCTCACTAAGTTGCAGAGGGCCTTGCTAAGTTGCTGAGGCTGGCTTTCAACCTGCAATCCTTCTGTCTCAGCCTCCCAAGTACTGGGATTACAGGCATGCACCACCACACCTGGCTAGTTCCCAACCTTTTAATACTAAGAATCCCCTTTTCTTATTCTATCAATTCTAACCACAGGTATTATGTTTTGAGAGAGTTTGTCTAAATTGAAATTGTAATTCATTTTCCAGACGTCCTTTTGGGGGGGTATTGGGAATGGAACCCAGGGACACTCTACCTCTGAGCTACACTCCCAGTCCTATTTTATTTTTTTATTTTGAAACAGGGTCTCACTAACTTGCTGAGGATGGCTGTGAACCTGCCATCCTACTGTCTCAGCCTCCCCAAGTACTGGGATTACAGATTTATGCCACCATGCCCAGCTCAGACTTCCTTTTAAAAAATCTTTTTTAAGCTGGGCATGGTATAGCTCAGAGGTAGAATGCCTCTGGGTTCGATCCCCAGTAACACACACACACACACACACACACACACACACACACAAATTATGGTGCTGGGGATTGAACCCAGGAACATTCTATCTCAGAGCTACACCCCTAGCCCTTTCTATTTCTTATGTGGGAACATGGTCTAGCCTAAGGTGTTGAGGGCCTTGCTAAGTTGCTGAGGCTAGTCTTGAACCTGCTATCCTCCTATCCCAGCCTCCCGAATACTGGTATTACAGTTATGCGCCACCACGGCCAGCTTAAAAAGCATGAAATAACTAATAAAAATTCATCTGCTCTACAAATGCTTGAGCTTCAGATTTTCAATCCATACTATGGGACCATACCTTTTGGAGGTAGAACAGTCATAGTATAGAGAATCCAGGCCTTAGAGGCAGATGAATTCTAAGCTTACTAGTTGTATAACTTTGGGCAAGTTACTAGACTTTTAAGAGCCTTGGTTTGTTCTTGTGTAAAATAAAACTACTACCCATTCTATAGTAGCTATTATTTTTATTACTACTACTACTATCATTATTATTATTATTAAATGTAGGACATACTGCTTCACACTGAGTTTTTTAAAGCATTTTTCAGATTTTTGGTCTTATTTAAATCTCACTTCCCCCTTTTTAGATATTATTATCACCCCTACTTTACAAATAAGGAAACTAACGCTCAGAGAAAAGAAATGACTTTTAAGGTCATGCACCCGGTCGGACAAAGTGCCTCTCCTACTCTCACGATGGGGGGAAGCCAGTTCCGGCTCAGGCGCCACATAGTTCCTACCCACCAATGTCTAATTCTGGGCACATGAGTCTTCTCTTCATGTTACTCACAGCCTGGCAGGAGAAGCCCTCTGCAGTGTTTGCCCATCAACAGTTCACCAGTTGACCCATCTCCTGGCTTCACTTTATTAAAACGTAACCTAGCCAACAGTTCTACTTGACAGAATATTTGTCTTATGGCTTCTGGATACTTGAAGCCTAAGGTTTTTTAGTTTTTTTATTATTCTTTATTTTGAAACAGGGTCTCACTAAGTTGTGGAGGGCCTCACTAAGTATCTGAGGCTGGCCGCGAACCGGATCCTCCGGTTTCAGCCTCCCAAGTACTGGGATTACAAGCGTGCGCCACCACGCCCGGTTAGGTTTCTTGAGTTTAATGAGTCTTAGTAAGCCCAGAGAGGCTCTCTTGGAGGCAAATAGTGTGATAATATGGGCTCTGGCCAGGTACAGTGGCACATGCCTGTAATCCCAGTACTTAAGAGGCTGAGACAGGCCGGGCGTGGTGGCGCACGCTTGTAATCCCAGTACTTTGGGAGGCAGAGACCGGAGGATCCGGGTTCGCGGCCAGCCTCAGCTCTCTCTCTCTCCCTGTCTCTCTCTCTCTCTCTCTACCTAGTGAGGCCCTCTGCAACTTTGTGAGACCCGGTTTCAAAATAAAGCATAAAAAAATAGGGCCGGGGGTGTAGCGCGGAGATAGAATGCCCCTGGGTTCAATCCCTGGTACCGCAAAAAAAAAAAAAAAAGAGGCTGAGACAGGAGAAGTGCAGGTTCAAGGCCAGCCTCAGCAACATAGCAAGACCTTGTTTCAAAATAAAAAATAAACCGGGCGTGGTGGCGCACGCTTGTAAGCCCAGTACTTAGGAGGCTGAGACTGGAGAATCTGGGTTCGTGGCCAGTCTCAGCTACTTAGTGAGGCCTTCTGCAACTTAGGTGAGACCCTGTTTCAAAGTAAAGAACAAAAAATAGGGCTGGGGGTGCAGCTCGGAGATAGAATGCCCCTGGGTTCAATCCCCGGTACCGCAAAAATAAATAAATAAATAAAAAATAAAATAAAAAATAAAATGGCTGGGGGTGTAGCTGGGATATAAAATGTCCCTGTATTCAATCCACAGTACCACCCCCCAAAAAAAAAAGTTTTGCAGCTACTTGGAAGGCTAAGACAGGAAGATTATGTTCAAGGCCAGCCTGAGCCGGGCGTGGTGGCACATGCTTGTAATCCCAGTACGTGGGAGGTGGAGACCAGAGGATCCGGGTTCGCTGCCAGCCTCAGCGACTTAATGAGGCCCTCCGCAACTTTGTGAGACCCGGTTTCAAAATAAAGGATAAAAAATAGGACGCCGGGAGTGGTGGCGCACGCTTGTAATCCCAGTACTTTGGGAGGCGGGGACCGGAGGATCCGGGTTCAAGGCCAGCCTCAGCTCGCGCACGCGCACGAGTGCGCACGCGCTCTCTCTCTCTCTCTCTCTCTCCCTGTCTCTCTCTCTCTCTCCCTGTCTCTCTCTCCCTCTCTACTTAGTAAGGCCCTCCGCAACTTCGTGAGACCCAGTTTCAAAATAAAGTAAAAAAAAAATAGGGCCGGGGGCGTAGCGCGGAGGTAAAACACTCCTGCGTTCAATCCCCGGTACTGCAAAAAAAAAAAAAAAATAGGGCCGGGGGTGTAGCTCGGAGGTAGAACGTCCCTGGGTTCAATCCCGGCACCACAAAAAAAAAAGGCCAGCCTGAACAACTTAGCAAGACCCTGTCTCAAAATAAAAAATAAAAAGGGCTGGGGATTAACTCAGTGGTCCAGTGCCCCTGGGTTCAATTCCCAGTACTGCAAAAACAGAACAACAGCAGCAGTAAAAGAATACAGGTTCTGGAGGGAGATGAACTCTGGGTTCTGCCACCAACTCACCATTTGACCTTGATCAAGTCACCTCGCCTCTCTGCACTTCAGTTTCCTCATCTATAAAGGGGGAGATGAATAGTACCTACCTCAGGAGCATGTGTTATGGGGATTCAGTGAGATCCTATACATAAATCACTTAGAACATAGAGAAAAAAATATAGAAAATGAATAAGAAGAATCACTTAGCACAAGGTGTGGCACTAGTAAGTGCTCATTAAGGGATACTTATTAATGCTATATTAACACTGCAATAACTTAGTATTACGGCCCCTCGATTACCTGGAAGTCACTTACCTAACATCTTCACACATCTGGAATGTAGTTGAGAAATAGGAAAACAGCAAAAAAAAAAAAAAATGCCTCTAAGCAGTTAAAATGGACATCATAAAGTTTCTACATCAAAGCTTCTGCACTTACTCATCCCAAGAGGCCCTCACACTCTCATAACAACCTGGATCACTTTCTTCCCTAAACCCTACCAAACCAGAAGGAGGTATGGGAATGGCAGTGGAGGATTCCAAATTCAAGCACACCGATAGCTGTAAACAGTAAGAGTTGGGGCTAGAGATGTAGCTCAGTCGTAGAGCACTTGCCTAGCATTCTCGAGGCCCTGGGTTGATCCCTAGCACCACACACACACACACACACAAAGGTAAAAGCTGATAATTGGGAAGCACACAGAAAAACTGCAAAGCAGTAGAGCCACTGGTGCAGGCAGCCTCACATGCATCTCCAACCCTAGGTGGCACCACTGCATTATAGCTAGATGCAGTCACCGAGAGTCATCCCGATGACCTGCAGCCAACAAAAGTAAATTACAGTCAGCACCTCTTACTTAAGAAGGAAGCCCAAGTGCACACCCAGCTACTCAGGAGGCTGAGGCAGGAGGATTGAAAGCTCAAGGCCAGCCTCAGCAACTCAGTGAGACCCTTTCTCAAAAATAAAAAATAAAAAAGGCTGGGGATATAGCTTAGTGGTAGAGCCCCTGGGTTCAATCCCCAAAACCGGAGGTGGGGGAGTAGGGGTGGAGAAGAAGCCCAAAACTCCATTAAAATAATTTTGACACCTAAAGGTCTAAATTTCTATTCCTAGCAAAATCCCTTCATTCCCTAACGATGTCAAACAAAGGAGAAGTTGCTGCCTCCGTGGATGCTGAATCTAAAGCATTAAAAAAGCTGCCCCTTTTTTTCACGTCCTTACTTGGCTGAGCCATAGAGCTCCCAGGCTTTGGCGATCCCCAGGGCCATTCCTTTGCTGGGATTATTGGTGAGGATTTTGGCAGCTTCTTTGGCCTTACCCAGGACATTGAGAACATGTCTGTTGGAAGAGAGATGGCTATTTAGTTATTGGATTGACCGGAAGTCCCCTCTGACCATGACTTCACAGATACATATGGGAACATTACTCTGAGAATCAACTGAGTACTTAAAAGCACCTCACCATCACGCTCCTGGAGGATCCACTTCAGCTGGAGTATCTGGGCTGCCCTCCCCTTGGCTCTTGATGTACATGCCCAGAGGAGCCCTGTGTCCTCACTCACCCTACACCAGTCGACAAGTGAACTGGAGCCCCTAACTATGGGCCCCCAGGTGCTGCCTGGAATCCTACTGCAGACCATCTGGAATCATAGCAACCTGGAGCAGCCCTGCTGGCCAGGAATGGCTACTGCTAGGGCCCAGCCCTCACATGGAAGTCCCTGCATTTCTACCTTGGATTTGTAATTCCTTTCAGGCCCTCAGATATGTCAAACTCTTTCTCATTGCAAACCCTTCGAAGATATTGTTCCTTCTGCCAGGAACACTAACTTGCACAATGAAGGGGCAAGACTAGATAAGTCATGAGGTCTCTTTTCTCCCTGACATACTAAAGATCTGATTACAAGCCAAAACTGTGCTCCAGAGGGCAGGATGGGGCGGGGAGAACACATGGCTTGGGGGCCATAGTTGGAGATCCCTGGCTTAGCCAGTGATTGTAGGTCCATCAGGCTGTCTCCCACATGTGTGCCCACAGCTGCTCAAGAAACCTACTGGTGCACGGCTGGAGTACGGGAGGCCAGGCCCCCAAAGCTGGCAGAGATGGTGTTGATTTCAATCTGTTTCAGGGCTACGGAACCATCTGCGCTGTGCTGGAACATGTAGTCTGAGCGGTTCAGTCCCAGGAACACCGTCTGTGGGGAAAACTGAAGGCTGAGGACATCTGCCCAGGGGCTGACTCTTAGGGGCTAGAGCCATGAAACAGACAGATACCATGAACTCTATGTAGAGATAAGAGGCACTAGCTAATACTCCCAAACCCAGGAGGATAATTCTGGTCATCCCAGGACTGTTGGCTGGGATGTATAAACCCATTAGGGACCAGTGAAAGGTAGATTCCCATGAGATCAAGGCCTGGGCCAAATTCTTCTGGTAAAACAAAAAACAAAAAACAAAACACACACACACACACACACAAAAAAAACAAAACAAAACAAAAACCAAAGCAAAACCAAACACCAAAGATGAGAGGGGTAGGTTCCAGTCTAGGGCTGGGAATGGTTACCTGAGCAATGCCCTCTTTCAAAACTTGCTTGTAGATGTCAAAGAGACAAGCCGTAAAGTTGTCCTTTTTGATGGTGCTGGAGGAGGAAACAAAACATTTTCCAGGCTATATGGAACCTTAAAAGTCAAAGAATTCCACCCTCATTCACTGACCCCTGAATCCTCTCTGGGTCTACTGGCCAAAACTTGAATACCCATTCCAATCTAGTAGAGAATAGTGGTTAAGAATCTAGCTCTAGAGCCGGGCATGGTGGCGCACGCTTGTAATCCCAGTACTTTGGGAGGCGGAGACCAGAGGATCCGGGTTCGCGGCCAGCTCCAGCTCTCTCTCCCTGTCCCCCCCCCCATCTCTCTCTCTGTCTACCTAGTGAGGCCCTCCACAACTTCGTGAGACCCGGTTTCAAAATAAAGTGTAAAAAAATAGAGCCGGGGGTATAGCACGGAGGTAGAACACCCCTGGGTCCAATCCCCGGTACCGCAAAAAAAAAAAAAAAAAAGAATCTAGCTCTAGAGCCAGGTGACCTGGGTTCAAATCCCAGCTCTACCACTTACTATTAAGCAACCACAGAGAATCATTTCACCTCTTAGATCTTAATTTGTTCAGCTGTAAAATGAAGAGGAAAATAAGTGTACTTATAGAGTTGTGGTGAAGAGTAAATGAGACATTATGAGCCGGGCGGCATGGTGGCGCACGCTTGTAATCCCAGTACTTGGGAGGCTGAGACAGGAGGATCACAGGTTTGTGGCCAGCCTCAGCTACTTATCGAGGCCCTCCACAACTTAGTGAGACCCTGTTTCAAAATAAAGAATAAAAAATAGGGCTGGGGATGTAGCTCGGAGGTAAAATGCCCCTGGTTCAATCCCCAGTACTACACACACAATAAAGAGACATTATATGCAAAGAATTAAACATGTTCTTCTGGTCCCCACAAGGACTCAGAAGTGGCAAGTGATGTAACTATTCTATACTTAAATATGACCTAATGTTACCTTTCCCTAGCTTCCCCTACACTCTGGTACCTCCCAGGACATTTCTCTTTCTCCTCATCTGTGACAGCCCCCAGGGTGGTTATGCCCTGTTCTCCCCTAAGATTTTTCAGACCCAAACTTAAATTTTCTGGTTTTCTTCTTCAATCAGTCTTCATGACATGATTTCCCCAGAGAAGCCTTTGCTGTCTGAGTCAGATGCCCCTGTGGGCACTCCCATGGCTCAGTGGACCTGTAGTTTACAGCACGGATTACAGTTGCAACTTTCCAGTTGATTTGTGTGATGATTAGTGTTGGCTCTCCTGTTTGTCTGTAAACTGCATGAAGGTGGGGCGGGGTCTGAGCAGGCTTGTCATCATAGTCTAGTGTACTGCTATGACATGTGACATGTAGTAGGGGCGAATCCAGTATGGTTTTCAGGAGTATGAGGCACAGTGAGGAGGGGTCCACTGGTCATTAACACCACATTTTGCCTCTCAAGATTCCAGGTGGACTCTGCACCCTGCCCAAGCCTGGCTTGTAGGCTCACCTGGTTATGGGACCCTGCAGTGGAACAGCATGGGGAGCCAAGTAGCTCAGGCCTGCCCCAAAGTTCCCCTGCTCCCAGCCAGTGAGTTCTTTCACGGAGACTTACCCAGCCTTGGCGAGGAGAAGCCTCAGGTGGGCTTTAGTATCCAGGGAAACTGAGATACATTTCTTTCTTTCTCTCTCTCCTTCTCTGTTTTTTTGTTTGTTTTCATTTTGTGTTTTGGTACCCGGATACTCTGGTCTCAGCCTCCCAAGTACTGGGATTACAAGCATGCACCACCATGCCGGGCTTCAAGCTGCACTTTTTTTTTTCAGTACCGGGGATTGAACCCAGGGGCGTTCTACCTCTGTGCTACACCCCCGGCCCTATATTTTTATACTTTATTTTGAAACCAGGTCTCACAAAGTGGCGGAGGGCCTCACTAAGTAGAGAGAGAGAGAAAGAGACAGGGAGAAAGAAAGAGAGAGAGA
>PVJS01058234.1:0-11835 GCA_004027185.1 Glis glis
AGGGCTGGGAATGTAGCTCAGAGGTAGAATGCCCCTGGGTTCAATCCCCAGTACCATAAGAAAAATAAAAATAAAGATACATGCTGAAGCTACACTTGTACCTGGGATTTCAAATTTCTTTTTTTTTTTTTCAGTACCAGGGATTGAACCCAGGAGCATTCTACCTCTGAGCTACACCCCCAGCCCTATTTTTTATTCTTTATTTTGAAACAGAGTTTCACTAAATTGTGAGGGCCTCACTAAGGAGCTGAGGCTGGCTGCGAACTCGGATCCTCTGGTCTCAGCCTCCCAAGTAGTGGGATTACAAGGGTGCGCCACCACGCCCCGCCCTCTTTCTCCTTTTCTGTAGTCATCTGGTCTTTCTCTCTAGCACCACCTGATGGTGATAATGTGCATCAACCTTCGGTCCTAGCCAGCCTCCCTCTGAGATGGGGTTCGGGTTTTAGGGGGACAGCGCATCTCCATGGTCCCCTGACAGCAGAGGGAAGCTCTCGCAGGGCAGGCAGCGGCCGTGCTGTAGGGTCCTGGCCTTGACCGTGTAAAGGGGCGACGGGTACGTCAGGATCCAGTCTCATGAGATGAGTGTGTTCAGGACCCTGGAGGCCCCGTGTCTGGCTCAGCATCACCTCCGCCCTTGCATGCCCTGAAACTTCCTCCAAGCCCGCCTGTCACAGCCTGTCACCTCTTCCATCTGCAGACAGTCCACGCCCAGCCCCGCTGTGGGGCCAGCCCATCCCGCGCTAGCTAGGACCAAAGAGGAGCCTGAGAGCTGAGCACAGCCTGCGTTGGTGATCCTGCTGCCCCAGCACCCAAGAGGAATCAATTCCTGATCTAGCCCTAGACGGTAGACTGCTTCAAGGAGATGTTAAAGGAGAGGCGTTTAAGCCGGGAGGGCATGGTGGCGCACGCCTGTGATCCCAGTACCTGGGAGGCTGAGACAGGAGGATTGCAGGTTCAAGGCCAGCCTCAGCAACTTAGCGAGACCCTCAGCAACTTAGTGAGACCCTGTTTGGAAATAAAACAGGGTTGGGGTGTAGCCCAGTGGTAAAATGCCCCTGGGTTTAATCCCTAGTACCTCAAAAGGGGGGGGGGATTAAATGTGTCAACCTAAATATTTGCAAATATCTTTTCTCCTTTAGAGGAGATATGTTAGAGACAGTTCTCCCAAGCTTGGGAATTCATCTTTCATGCCATTTTACAGATAAAGAAACAGAGGCGCCCCAAGGCTCAGCCACCCTGGCGTGCCTTGTCATATGCTATGTCTCCTTCCTGCCTTCAAATCCCCTCACAGCTCCATAAAGTGGCTGACGACAGTTCCAAGAGCGTGGGAGCCATGCCTATGAGGGCTCACTGCCCCTACCCCTACCTTTTTTTTTTAATATGATTTCGGGCTACTTTGGGCCATCTGAGTGCCTGGGATCGTGAGCTTGGATGTCAGTTTTTGCTTAGGGAAAATTTTTACATGGCAGTCAAAAGCCATTTAAGAACTAAGCGCCGGGGAAGAACCTAATGGACGAGCTGGTAACCTTTGATGACGGCGCCGCTTGCAAAACGTGGAGTTCAGGAGGGGCTGGCGCGTGATCCCAAAAGCTCTTGTTAAAATCCAATCATCGCGGGCTGGGAGCATTAGCAGGAAATGCCTGCAGATGAGCAAAAACACAGGAAAGGTTAACGGCCTGCCTTCCTAGAGCGCTTCGTGGTTCTATCTGAGTTCCAGCTCGTCCTCAGAGCCTGCATATGTTGAAGCTTCGTCTTATTTATTTTTTTTCCCTTCTTGGTAATCAGGAGAAAAATTGATTACCAAAATTATAATTAAGAGCTGGGAAAATATGCAACAATTTGGCTGCTTCATTTAACACATATTTCAGGTTAATTGCATGATTTTACTAATGAAGATATTTGCATGAAGATTTCCAGTGGCTATATTCAACTTATTGTGTAACAAACACTCTGCTAGGCAGATCACTTCACTTTTTGTTGAGTTTAGGAAAGAACAAAGCCGAAACCCTGAGTGAGATAGCAAAAGACTGCCCTAGCCGGGCATGGCGGTGCACACCTGTAATTCCGGTACTTGGGAGGCTGAGACTGGAGGGTTGCAGGTTGGAGGCCAGCCTCAGCAATTTAACAAAACCCTCAGCAACTTAACAAGACCCTGTTTCAAAATAAAAATAAAATAGGACTGGGGGTATAGCTTAGAGGTAGAATGTCCCTGAGTTCAGTCCCCAGTACAAAGAAAGGAAAAATTGCTCCAGCCAGGTACGATGGTGCACACCTATAATCCTACTTGGGAGGCTGAGGCAGGATGATTGCAGGTTTGAAGCCCATGCACAGTAACTTAGTGACACCTGGTTTCAAATGAAAAATAAAAAAGGCTGGAGGTGTAGCTCAGAGGAAGAGTGCCCCTGGGTTCAACCCCCAGCACCAAAAAAAAAAATTTTAAAAAAACCAAGGATATGTGTCAAGATCTTAATTAGTAATCTGGCATCCACACACCCTAAATTTTACTTAGGAGATCCTGTCTACTTAGTGTAACTGGATCCTTTTTTAATTTTACTGGAAGACTCCAAAGAAAGTAGAAAAGCAACCCTTTGCTCCCATTCTTTTTAAAAGCCTATTACAAAGTATTTCACCTACACCTGTCCGCTTCTCCTCCCCACAGATAATCACAGCCTGTTTCTGGTTTTTCATAATAAATGGGATTCCTACAAAAGTATAGAGAAATTGGAAAAGTTTTTAAACACAAAGGAAAATCAAAATTATCCATAGTCTAGTATTCAGAAGTTTAGGGGTGTTCTAAGTTTTTTCCCTTTACATAAATACTACAAAGTGCAAACACACTTTCTTTTTAATTATTTATTTATTTATTTATTTATTGCGGTACTGGGGATGGAACCCAGGGGCATTCTACCTCCGAGCTACACACCCAGCCCTATTTTATTCTTTATTTTGAAACAGGGTCTCACTAAGTTGCGGGGGGCCTCACTAAGTAGCTGAGGCTGGCCGTGAACCTGTGATCCTCAGGTCTCAGCCTCCCAAGTACTGGGATTACAAGCATGTGCCACCACACTCAGCCTTTGCCTACTTTTAAAAACTGCCCACTTTTAATTTTTCTTTTACTGTTTTATGGGATCTTTCTATGTTTTAAAGATATGACCATTAATCTCCCATTCATGGTACAAGTATTTTTTCCACTGGCTTTAATGGTTTTTATTTGTGCAAAAATCAAAATGACTACCTTTTGTTTAACATGCTCATTCAGCGTAGGCGGCTTGGCCCCAGGCCTGAGAGCCATCGCTCTCACCACTGCGGGTCACGGTGAAACCCGGCAGCTGCTGTGCTGCGTGCTCACCAGGCCGGGCTCACTGTCCAAGTGCAACCTCTGCATCTTACAGATGAGGACGCATGGGGGTTCAATGGCTTACGTCCTTGCCTCTGGTCACCCCACCAGGAAGGAGCAGAGCCAGGATTTGAATCAGGCCATCGGGTTGCTGCCGATAGCAACGGGTAGTTGTGAAATTCAGATTCCCGCCAGCTAACTCTTGCATCAGTCAGGAATACTTGCAACTGGGAACAGAAAAGCCAACCTCAGTAGCTCCAACAAATAGAGGCTTCAAACAAATAAGGGCGTCCTAATAGGGATATTGAACTCTTGCTGTTGGAGCATGTGAAGGGTGGTGGTGGTGGTGTGTGTGTATGTGTGTGTGTGTGTGTGTGTGTGTACCTGTCTAAACCTTGAAGCATCTTCCATGGTTTCTTTTTACAATGAAAAAGCATCTTACATGGTTCATTGATTACAATGAACCAATAAAATATATATATGTATGTATATATATATTTATTATTTTTCATTTATTTAGTTATTTATTGCAGTACCGGGGATTGAACCCAGGGGCGTTCTACCTCCGAGCTACACCCCCAGCCCTATTTTTTTTATTCTTTATTTTGAAACAGGGTCTCCCTAAGTTGCGGAGGGCCTTACTAAGTAGGTGAAGCTGGCCACGAACCTGGATCCTCTGGTTTCAGCCTCCCAAGTACTGGGATTACAAGCGTGCACCACCACACCCAGCATCTTCCATGGTGTCTATCAGTAAAGTGTTTGAAGGTATCTGAAGCTGGGCGTGGTGGTGCATGTCTGTCATCCCAGTACCTGGGAGGCTGAGACAGGAGGATCGTGGGTTTGTGGCCAGCCGCAGCAACTTAGTGAGGCCCTCTGCAACTTACTGAGACCCTGTTTCAAAATAAACAATAAAATAGGGATGGGGCTGGGCGTGGTGGCGCACGCTTGTAATCCCAGTACTTTGGGAGGCGCAGACCAGAGGATCCGGGTTCACGGCCAGCCTCAGCGCTCTCTCTCTCTCTCTCTCTCTCTCTCCCCCTGTTTCTCTCTCTCTCTCTCTCTACCTAGTGAGGCCCTCCTCAACTTCGTGAGACCTGGTTTCAAAATAAAGTATAAAAAAATAGGGCCGGGGGTGTAGCGCGGAGGTAGAACGCCCCTGGGTTCAATCCCCGGTACCGCCCAAAAAAAAATAGGGATGGGGGTATAGTTCAGAGGTAGAATGCTCCTGGGTTTGATCCCTAGCACCACTAAAAAAATAAATTGATTTTTAAAAAACTATTTAGCATGGCCCTGAAATGCAACGAATAATCCTAGTTTGGGCCCGGACTCATGGTACAATATGGAATAATGGACGACGATTGTCATTTAGATAATGACATTGAAGCCAGGCGTGGTGGTGCACTCTTGTAATCCCAGTACTTGGGAGACTAAGACAGGAGGATTGCAGGTTTGAGGACAGCCTCAGCAAGAAGTGAGACTCTCATCAACCTAGTGAGATCCTGTTTCCAAATAAAAATAAAATAGGTCTGGGAACATAGCTCAGAGGTAGAATGCCCCTGGGTTCAATCCCTGGTACCACAAAAAAAGAATGGAAAGATGAAAGAAAGAGAGAGAGAGAGAGAGAGAGAGAGAGAGAGAAAGGAACAAGAAGAAGAAGGAGGAGGAGGAGGAGGAGGAGGAGGAGGAGGAGGAAGAGGAAGAAGAAGAAGAAGAAGAGAAAGAAAGAAATAGAGAAAGAAGAAAGGAGGGAAGGAAGAGAAAGAAAGAAAGAAAGAAAGAGAAAGAGAAAGAAAGAGAGAAAGAAATAAAGAAAAGAAAGAGAGAGAGAGAGAAAGAAAGAAAGAAAGAAAGAAAGAAAGAAAGAAGAAAGAAATGGAAGGAAGGAAGGAAGGAAGGAAGGAAGGAAGGAAGGAAGGGAGGGAGGGAAAGAAAGAAAGGGAAAGGAAAGGAAAGGAAAGGAAAGAAAAGAAAAGAAAAAAGAAAAGAAAAAAAGAAAAAAGAAGAAAGAAAGAAAGTAGATAATGACACTGAGTTGATGCTCAGCTTCTTAAATTTGATCAGTGCCTGGTGACTATGGAGGAGGGTGTCCTTGTTCTTGGGGTACGCGCTGAAATACTTAAGGGCAGATTCAATGCCTGCGCCTGTCTTCTAACTGGGCAGTCAAAGAAGTTGACCATGATTTTTTTTTTTTTTTTTGCGGTACCGGGGATTAAACCCAGGGGCATTCTACCTCCAGGCTACACCCCCAGCCCTATTTTTTATTCTTTATTTTGAAACAGGGTCTCACTAAGTTGTGGAGGGCCTCACTAAGTAGCTGAGGCTGGCCACGAACCTGCGATCCTCCTGTCTCAGCTCCCAAGTACTGGGATTACAAGTGTGTGCCACCATGCCCAGCTCATTTTTTATTTTGAAACGGGGTTTTGCTAACTTGCCCAGGCTGGCCTCCAACTTGTGATCCTCCTGCTTCCACCTCCTGAGTGGCTGACATTACGGGTATGTGCCACCACCCCCAGGTCCCCCAGTGTCAGTGTTAAAGGACAGGCTGTCTTCCCTTGTGGTGGCAAAAGAACTAAAATACCAGAGAGCATATTCCCTGTGAGTGTTTAGCTTCACAGAACAAACATTGGTTGATTGCCCGATATTTGCAAATGCTATTCTTGTCTGATGATACAGAACAAGGGTTACCCGCTGAGGATTGGAAATGGGGTCCATCTTACACAAGAAAAGGACACAAGCTATAAATTCTCAATCCTCAAGAAGCCACCAGCTGCCACACTTAGAGAGCTGTGACAGGTGTGTGTCATAGCTCACAGGTTGGGCAAGGAGCTTGTTAAGGACTGTGAGACGGAGCCGGGCGTGGTGGCGCACGCTTGTAATCCCAGTACTTTGGGAGGCAGAGACCGGAGGATCCGGGTTCGCGGCTAGCCTCAGCTCTCTCTCTCTCTCTCTCTCTCCCTCTCTCTGTCTCTCTCTCTATCTCTACTTGGTGAGGCCCTCCGCAACTTCGTGAGACCCGGTTTCAAAATAAAGTATAAAAAATAGGGCTGGGGGCGTAGCGCGGAGGTAGAACGCCCCTGCATTCAATCCCCGGTACCGCAAAAAAAAAAAAAAAGAAAAGGACTGTGAGACGGGACGGCCAGAACACAGCCAGGGACCGTGCTTTGTTTAATTAAACAGTAAGAGAATGGTACAGAAATCCATACTCGAAGCCGGGCGTGGTGGCGCACGCTTGTAAGCCCAGTACTTGGGAGGCTGAGACCGGAGGATCCGGGTTCGCGGCCAGCCTCAGCTACTTAGTGAGGCCCTCCGCAACTTAGACCCTGTTTCAAAATAAAGAATAAAAAAAAATAGGGCTGGGGGGTGGAGCTCAGAGGTAGAATGCCCCTGGGTTCAATCACCAGTTCTGCAAAAAAAGAAAATGAAAAAACAAATCAATACTCAGTTCCATTCTTAAAAGCTACATACGCCCAAATCCTGTACAGGTCATCGTGTCTTGAATTGACAGGTTCTCAATGACAAGCCATCTCTCAATCTGCCCTGGCCTCTTCATTTAGTTCTGGCTTGGGAAAAAATGGAGCCATTATCTGCATGGGTTAGGGTTAGGACATCAATCACAAGCCGATTATGGATAGGCGCATGCTGTGAAGCAGACTGAAGAAATCACAAGGGCTTTGGGGGAAGGACGGCGGGGTCCCTTGGAGCGATGGCCACAGGACCCCAGCCCTCAGCGCCCTATAGCGTGTGCACCAGGATTAACGGCGTTTTGGTAAAATCTAATCGGGAGCGATCACAAAACCCTCACTTTCACCCTGGGGAATGTCTTGGGCACTCATCAAAATCCAGGTGAAAAGGAGAAGCCGGGCGTGGTGGCGCACGTTTGTAATCCCAGTACTTGGGAGGCTGAGACAGGAGGATCGCAGGTTCGCGGCCAGCCTCAGCTACTTAGTGAGGCCCTCCGCAACTTAGTGAGACCCTGTTTCAAAATAAAGAATAAAAAATAGGGCTGGGGGTGTAGCCCGGAAGTAGAATACCCCTGGGTTCAATCCCCAGTACTACAAAAAAAAAGAAGTAGCTGTGGACACCATCCCCCCCCCCCGGGTGCATGCTGGGGAGGGAACCCAGGGCCCCAGGCATGCTAACCACGCACTCTACCTCTGAGCTCCATCCCTGGCCCCCACATCATTCATAATGATGCTGATTTTAACACAAATCCGAAGGCTCAACACCAGCTCCGCACTCCACTTTGAAAGAGAATTGACCATCTGAGGCAGAGAAGGAGGGGAGGTGGTCACGTGTGGCCGCCAGGGCCACTGTGCTCAGGGTTAGCTTGGAGCATCCTCCTCTGTGTCCCATTTCCTCCAAAGAAACTGAAGGGCTTATTCAGACTAGAAAGAACCACGGGAGGCGGGCAGGAAAATGTCCCGGGGTTCTTCGTGCACCCCCAGACTGAACCCCTCACTCTTACCGACCTAATCATAAAGAGAATGCCTTTCTGGAGGTCTCTGCATTAATTACCATCATTGGAGAGACATTATCTATATTTACATAATCGCTCCCCAGGTTTTGCGGGTTTGGAGTCAAGCTAACAAATTTGTATCTATTAAGGAACACAAATTGCTCTGGTATATTTTAAACTCTGCAAATGGAAACCCTGCCTGTTTAGAGAAGTGGCTAGAACCCAGAGCAATTAGTGTCTGATAATTTGTTAATGTTAGAGATGCGCAGAGATACAGTTTAAAATGTCTACCTTAATGTCTTAAGTGGAAAAGAAAGGCGGGCGGAGGTGCCGGAACCAGGCGGAGCGGATTCAAACCATTGCAAAGTTTTGCAAAATGGAAAAGGCTCGCGTGATGTCTTTTTTTTTTTTTTTTTTTTTGCGGTACTGGGGATTGAACCCAGGGGCGCTCTACCTCCGCGCTAAGCCCCCGGCCCTATTTTTTTATACTTTATTTTGAAACCGGGTCTCACGAAGTTGCGGAGGGCCTCACTAACTAGAGAGAGACAGAGAGCTGAGGCTGGCCGCGAACCCGGATCTTCCGGTCTCCGCCTCCCAGAGTACTGGGATTACAAGCATGCACCACCACGCCCGGCGCGTAATGTCTTGAAAAGGGGAAACGGAAGCTCCGATCCTTATTTCTGCCACTTAATTGCCCTGCTTGGCCACTAATGAGTGCTGATTATGGCTAATGATGGAGCGCTGGGGGCGGAGAGGCTGCTGGGGTGGGGGAGGGAGTTTTGGGAGACACCTGGCAGAATGCCCTGAGGTGGTCAGACCTCCTCCCTGTCCAGGGGAGTCCCCACGCTCCGTGTCCCCCTCTTGCAAGCTCTGAGATGTGATGTCTCCAAATTGTCCAGAGAAGCTGGTGCAATGTTGAGTAACGATTACTGGTTTCTGCCCAGAGCCCTTCTCTTCTAGAAAGGGCAGTTCCCCTCCATCTAGGGCGGTGGCTTTCCCACCTGAAGATGCCTCGGAATGACCTCAAGGGCTCCTTAACCAGTTCTAACTCGGCACCTCCAAGACAGGGCTCAAGGACACTCTAACGGTTGCTGCTGACCCCGGGACCACACGTGGAGGGTCAGTGAGGGAGGACAGAGTCCTCGGGGAACCCACCAATCGTAACCTCCGGAGAAGGTCATGTGACCTAAGCCAGGCTTTCCCGTGGACTGCTCTGCTATCCTTACTCGTGGATAAAACATGAGTCTTGGAGCTGGTCCAGCGCTGCAGGACGCTGACTTGGGGAGCAGAGGCCCCGTGTGAGCGGGAAGATGGGAAGGAGGGATTCCTGGCTCCAGCCGACCACCTGTCCTTTGCAAGGTTTGTAACACCAGCTAACAGCTACCCTATTTGCCTGTGCTAGTTGACATTGGATTTCTGTCACCTATAACCAAAAGAATTCTGACCACCGCGGAGGTACAAAACAGAATGCTGATGCATGCATAGACAGTGGGGCCCCGAGTGAGCCAGGGGCCCGTGCCGCAGTTTCTTGTTGAAAGAAGTGGGGAGACAGCAGAGTGGGAAGAGGGCGAGAGCTTCCGATAGGGTTCCCAGATACAACTCAGATACATAAAAAATAAGTTCAGAGGATGCCTATGCCCCAATTATTGCATAATTTCTATTTATCCTAAAAAATATCTTGCATTGCTTATCCAGAATTCAAATGCCTGCACACCGTGTGTGTGTGTGTGTATGTGTGTGTGTGTGTGTGTGTGTGTGCGTATATATATATTTAGGTATATATAGTGTGTGTGTGGTACTGGGGATTAAACCCAGGAGCATTCTACCTCTGAGCTACATCCCCATCCCTATTTTAGTTTAATTTAGTTTAGTTTTTTGGAGGTACCAGGGATTGAACCCAGGGGCATTCTACCTCCGGGCTACACCCCCAGCCCTATTTTTTATTCTTTATTTTGAAACAGGGTCTCACTAAGTTGCAGAGGGCCTTACTAAGTAGCTGAGGCTGGCCGTGAACCCGGATCCTCCGGTCTCAGCCTCCCAAGTACTGGGATTACAAGCATGCGCCACCACGCCTGTCCTGTTTCAAAGTTTTTTTTGTTTTTTTTTTTTTTTTTGCGGTACCGGGGATTGAACCCAGGGGCATTCTACCTCTGCGCTACGCCCCTGGCCCTATTTTTTATACTTTATTTTGAAACCGTGTCTCGCGAAGTTGCGGAGGGCCTCACTAAGGAGAGAGAGACAGAGACAGAGAGACAGGGAGAGAGAGAGAACGAGAGAGCTGAGGCTGGCCGCGAACCCAGATCCTCTGGTCTCCGCCTCTCAAAGTAGTGGGATTACAAGTGTGCGCCACCACGCCCGGCTCAAAGTTTTAAAAAATAAAATGAAATAGGGCTGGGGGTGTAGCTTGGAGGTAGAAAGCCCCTCGGTTCAATCCCCAATACCACACACACACACACACACAAAATCATTCCCCTGATGATGGACATTTGGTTGTTTCTGGTTTAGAAGTACTATGAGTAGAGTATGGAGACCATTTGCGTACACCTGTCTTTGTGTAAACACATTTTCAATTCTCTTGGGTAAATATTTAGGAATGAAATTGCTTAGTCATAGGATAAGTGAATGTTTAGCTTAAAAAAAAAAAAAAAGAAAGACTCTTCCAGACCCTTTTCTAACAAGCTTTGCCATGAAACTATTTCACCTCCGATGATGTCTTCTGGTGAGGCCACGCATCAGCATGGCGAGGCCCTGTCTAGTCTGGGGGTTCTGTGCTCCTCTTGTAATGCCTGTCAGTATTTTCAAACACAAATCTCCCCAGGTAGTTACGCGTGCAGGAGGTGGCTGCGTCTGCAAATCCTCCTTTCCCAGAACATCCGGGAAGATCAGAAACGAGAAGCAAGTACTCCTGCATGGTGTTTCACAAATGCATTTAAGCACAGTGGTTCGGGGTTGGGCAGGAAGCTGGCCAACTCCTGCTTGATGCCCAGGTGTGCTGTTCAGAGGGTGACTGTGAGCAGTCTTTCCAGAAGGGCAGCTTACCACCCAGCAGTGATCCATCGTCCACGGGAAAGCCTGGGTCCACGCACACACCCCACCTGGGCCTCGACGGAAGACCTTTAGAAACAGGAAAAGAGCCCTGAGCCCCAGGGCCAGGACGACAGAGGGCGCCTTAAGTGATAAACCATAGTGGAATGGTTCCCTGGATTCTCTCTAGTTTGCAAATGGCTAGAAACAGCCCAAATGCTGGCATCAAGGAGGACAGGCAGGCCTTAGCGGGGAGCTCTTCAACTACATCCTCAGCTTTCTGCCCGTGAGCTTTCCCCCACTGGCTGTTTCTAGGCAGACTTTGCTCTAGTGGTCCAGCTTTACATCCTCAGGCTTAGCAATAGTCCAACCAAACCTTAGGATTGCATCTCATTGGCTGGGCCTAAGTCATGTGCTCATCTTTGAGCCAATCAGGACCAGGAGGATGAATAGTCTGATTGGCTGGGCCTGAGTCATGTGCTCATCTTTGAGCCAATCAGGACCAGGAGGATGAATAGTCTGATTGGCTGGGCCTGAGTCATGTGCTCATTTTTGAGCCAATCAGGACCAGGAGGATGAATAGTCTGATTGGCTGGGCCTGAGTCATGTGCTCATCTCTAGATCACCTTGGACTAATGTTGATCTACAAAAACTCCCTGAGCCCAGACTAAAGGGGGATGATGGGACAGAGGAGTGGAAGCTGGGTGGACAAAGGCTCATACATCAACCCTGCGTCTTTCTCAGCTCACCTGGTATTATGACAGGAGATGTGACCTAATGAGGGTCAAAGCCATCATGGTTAAGCCAGGCATTGTGGCAGGTGTGGTGGTGCAAGCCTGTAATCCCAGTACTTGGGAGGCTGAGACAGGAGGATCACAGATTTGAGGACAGCCTCAGCAACATAGTGAGACTCTCAGCAACCTAATGAGACCCTATTTCAGAACAAAAACTAAAAAAAGGCCAGGGATGTAGCTCAGAGGTAGAATGCCCCTGGGTTCAATCCTGAGTCACACACACA
>PVJS01058235.1:0-11835 GCA_004027185.1 Glis glis
AGGCATTCTACCTTTCACACACCCCCAGTCCTATTTTTTTTTTTTTAGTTTGAAACAGGATCTCACTAAATTGCTGAGGCTGGTCTCCAACCTACAATCCTCCTATCTCAGCCTCCCAAGTACTGGGATTACAGGTGTGTGCCACCAGGCCTGGCTAGACAGTTGCTTCATATTGTTGTTGTTGTCCAGTGCACTTGTCATACCATAGGTTCTAAAATTGGTTCAGAAAAGAAGGTCAGCCCTGGTTTAGTGGTCCGTAAATTTCTAAAAGAGGCAGGGAGTGGGTTGGGGAAGCTGGATCTGGCAGTTGGGTCCCACCCCTGCACTATCCTCCTGGTGACACAATGGACATGCCACAGAAGTACAGCCCCTAGACAGTTTTGTACCTTGGAACCATGGGAATTTGTTTAGTTCACTGGGTGACATTTATCTGAACTCTAAAATTACTTTTGTTGTTTGGACTTGCATTTTTTTTATTATATGTGCCTCCCAACTGAAAGAATAATTTGAGATGCTTTAAACCATGGCAGGTTTCATAAAAGCATTTCAGCTTAAGTTTTTCACAACTTAAGGAGGAAGAGAAAAACAAATCTGCAATTTCCCAGTCTTGATCTGTTTTCTTTGAATGTGTACGTATAAATGACTTTTTACTTTGTTTCTGAACATGCACAAAGGTAAATAGAGTTGTATATGCAGCCCCATGGCCCTGTCATCCAGTGACAAATATTTACCCGTAGTCAGTCTCACCCATTCTACCCCCTTCTCTGTATTATCTGGAAGCAAAAATCAGACATCATATCATTTTATCCATAAATATTTCAGGACATATCTCTAAAAGATAGATTATTTTTTTAAAAAACATAACCACAATGCTCTATGATCATAATTTCCTAATATCAGCAAATAGACAGTCCATGTTCATATTTCCGTGTATGTGTATGTGTGTGTGTGTGTGTGTGTGTGTGTGTGTGTGTGTGTGTTACTGGGAATTGAATCTGGGGCATGCTATCTCTGTGCTACACCCCCTGCCCTATTTTATTTTATTTTTTATTTTGAAACAGGGTCTCACTAAGTTGCTGAGAGTCTGGTTACATTGCTGAGGCTGTCCTTGAACCTGCGATCCTCCTGTCTCAGCCTCCCAAGAATTGGAATTACAAGCATGCGCCATCATGCCTGGCTCTCCATCAATTATTTTTAAAGTTCTGCTTTTTTTTTTTTTACTATTCCATGCCCCTAATTATTAGTAACTTGGTTGCATTTGTTATTATTGATATAATTTTTAAATTGTTTCATAATGAAATATTTCAAACACACAAATGTAGTCAGAATAGTAAGATGACACCATGAACTTATTATTACTCAACTTCTACAATTTTCTATATTTGACCAATCTTCCTGCATCTAGTGCCTCCTTTACGTATCCCCCATTTGCTGGATGTTTCTAAAGCAAGCCACAGACAACACTTAGTGTCATTGGGCAGCATTCTTAGTTTGGTTGGAGGCAAGAAAATGCAGAGATATTCTCTTGTCAGCATTTATATATTTATTTTACTTCTAAATCCCTGGAAAAGGACTAAACACAACATTTTGAGCAAATCAGATAAACTGTCACTTTTTTGCTGCTTGTGCTGTTTGTGTTTTGCTGTTTCTTTCTTTTTTTATTCAAATAATGTTTAAAATAAAATCAAATTCCAAACAAATAGCACTAATAGCCTATGACATGGATACCAAACAGAATATTTGTGTCATACACACTCTGTCAGCTATGCCCAAATCTCTAAAAGCACACATTTCTCTAAGACTAATTGAATAAAAACTGAAATGAAAAATGTTCAGCCTAATTATAATCTTGAAAAAGTATAAAAAGTCACCATCAGCTGGTTTATATTTGAAATAGCGCCTGAACAATGACACTCTGTTGGCAGCATCCCTGGGTTCCTGTCATATTCCTTCTAGGTTTTAAAATGCACTGTTTTCCAAACAGCTCATGGGGGACCTTAGAGAACTGTGCATCTTGTTACCCCGGAGGTAGAAGAAGTAGCTCAGACTCTAGGGTCTCATAAGGTAATGACAGAGATTATGATTTGTTGAGATTTACCAAGATGACCTTATTTTGTCTCATGGAGACTTACCATGAAATCCATGGTAATACCCATGCTAACTGAAATCACAGTGTGTCACCATATTGCTTATTCTGCCATTGCCACCACAGTCAAATGACAAATGACAGCCATATTGGCTTGTACACCATTAAAAACCCAGGAGGGTAATGAAAACTTGTCTTGGGTTAGGTCAAGCAGATAGCAAGAGGAGAGCAAGTGAGCATTGTCAGCAGAAAATCTGGGCAAACAAAAAGTCATTGGTTAGGATCATAAATTGGCTCAACAGTTGTGCAAAAGTTTTGGCAGTACCAATTGAAACACGCATATACCCTATGATCCAGCAATTAACACTTTATGGTGCTAGAGGTCAGAACAGTGCTTACCCTGGGGTACTGACCAAGAGGGTGCTTGAGTGAGCGTTTTGGGGGAAGGGGTACCCAGGAATATTCTATGTTTTGATCTGGTGGTGGTCACACAGGTGTAGACATGGGTAAACACTTATTGAACTGCATACTCCATATTTGTGTAATCTTCTAGAAGCTCTATTTCAAAAAAGAAAAGTAATTAGTCAAAATTCCTAATAACGGAAGAGGCTTTTGCAAAGTGCTAGTAATTTAAAAAGACCTATGCCCTGGTTTGAAGACAATGCCGTGCTCACCAGGAGTTATCTAATTTTACTCTTCCAGGTAGAGGACTTCCAACCAAAAGGTAGGGGTAAGGTGCAGCCCCAACTTCCCTTTAAGACAGTGGATCTCACCCACACCTTTCTCTCTAAGAACCTGAGTTCCATTGAGATAAAGGCCCACCCTTTCTAAAAGGCCATTGCTATATTTACAGGCACTGATACAGATTTTACCATGAGACATTAATTTCTGGCACTTTTGACCAATTCACTTGGCCTTTCTTTGACAAATTGATACTAAGGGTTCATGGTCAGGTTGCTTTTGAATTGCCCTTTCTTGGCAAAACCAAAATTAGTCATGTCAAGGCATATGCCAAATTACTTTCTTAAATACAATTAAGCTAAATGGCAGGCTCTGTTGGTGTTGCTGAATATTCATAGTTGTATTGGAGCCTCTTCCATTTAGCATTGTGTTTGAGCATCCTCTTATTATTCATTTGGTACTCAGCTACTCAGGTACACCCATTTGGCAGTAAATCATTGATAACTCAGCCTATCTACGTTTTTTTTTTTTGCGGTACCGGGGACCCAGGGGCGTACTACCTCTGCGCTACACCCCCAGGCCTATTTTTTATACTTTATTTTGAAACCGGATCTCACGAAGTTGCGGAGGGCCTCACTAGGTAGGTAGGTAGAGAGAGAGAGAGAGAGAGAGAGAGCTTAGGCTGGCCACGAACCCAGATCCTCCGGTCTCCGCCTCCCAAAGTACTGGGATTACAAGCGTGCGCCACCACACCTGGCCTTATCTACATTTTTATGCTGATATGCTACCAGCAGAGTGGCAGAGCTCTCCCAAAGCTGACACCTGGTAAGCATTGCTTATACCAAGCTCCTCCCTATTCACAGAGCTGAGATATCTTTTATTTTGTAAAGGAAGGCGGACCTGTCCTTTACCTGGGAAACGATGATGGGCTCCTGGTGAACACAGCATGGTCTTCATCAAGAAGCTGAGGTCCTTTTAAATGACCCACACTGTACAGAGAGCAAGGCCTGGTATAAGAGCATGGGGCTCTTAGAGGATTTGATTTCCACTTCATGATGATGAAATGGGAAGGAAAAAAACAGCCCTGAAGCTTAAAGAGCACAAAAAAGTACGGGAGCAACATATGAACAAACCCAGGCGCATTTTCTAGGTTAAGGTGGTTTTACGTTTGTTTATGTATAGGCTTAGGAAATGTGATAGTATTAATGCCAGAATATGGCAACGATTTAGAAGGAATTGATACTAAATCGGGAAACAAAATGATGTTACATGTACCAAGACTGAACGCTATTTTATTATTCATGACTTGCTATCACAACCTTATGACATCTTTTAAATAGGAAAAAACCTGTGAGGCTGTAATGCATTAAAGCTGTGGAAGTTTTCTTCCACAAGTCTTCCAAAAGACTGCTCTCTATCTCAAGGCATTGCATCCCGTATATTTTTATTTGATTTTAATTCAAGGGCCAAATATTTATGGTTGGAAAAACAATTGCAAAAAATTCCATCCAGTTGGTCATGGTGGTGCACACCTGTAAACCCAGTACATGGGAGTCTGAGACAGGAGGTTCGGAGGTTCAAGGACAGCCTTGGCAACATAGTGAGACTCTCAGCGACTTAGTGAGACCCTGTTTCCAAATAAAAAATAAATAGGGCTGGAGGTGTAGCTCAAAAGTAGAATGTCTCTGGGTTCAACCTCCAGTACCACAAAAAAAAAAAACACCAGACTCCATCAGCTGCATTTGAATTATTATAATACAGGGAAACATAGGATACCTTTGCTATTTAAAAGGTTTTTTTTATAAGATCAGAACATGTGTTCCACTTTATGGTATCAAACACAGAGCAAAATGACTCTAATTGGGAACATACTTGGGCAAATGATTGGATTAAAATGACTGCGAGTTATAAATGTCTGAAACGTCTATTTCGGGCACAAGTAGGGGAAATGGCACTAATTTCTAAAGTGTGCACATAATGATTAAATTATCCCACAGAGATGAAGAGTATATCAGCATGTACTCTGGGGAAGAAATACCACATGAATACAGAAAGAGGCAATCAATTCCTTAGTGGGCGGCAATCACCATAAGAAGGTCCTTCTATCCCAAGATCACACCATTCCTTCTCTAGCCCAGTTTTCTAGAATCTCATTATCCTCCTTTATAGTATTCACCAAACTAAATAAAATGATGTCTACACCCTGCAACTTAGCCAGTGGCTCTTTGGATCATGTTTATCATTATTATTATTATCATTATTATTATTATTATTATTATTATTATTTTGGTACTGGGGATTGAGTCCAGGGGCATTCTACCTCTGAGCTACACCCCCAGCCCCTTTTTTTGTTTTGAAACAGGGTCTCACTAGGTTGCTTAGAGTCTTATGACACTGCTGAGGCTGTCCTTGAACCTGTAATCCTCCTGTCTCAGCCTCCTAAATACTAGGATTACAGGCATGCACCACCACGCCTGACTTGTTTAGAGCCTTTTAAAGTAGTTCCAAGCTGGGCGTGGCTCAGCAGTAGAGTGCCCCTGGTGTTCAATCTCCAGTTTCACCAAAAAGTAAATAAATAAAATAAAATAGGGCTGGAGGTGCAGCTTGAAGGTAGAACATCCCTGGGTTCAATCCCCAGTAACACACACACACACACACACACACACACACACACACACAGTATATAGAGTCCCAATGTACCATTCACCAGCTTCCCCCAAGGGTGACATTATATGACTGCAGTAGGACATTAGAACCAGGCAATGGACATTGGAAGGATATGAATGAACTGAATGAGAAAGCATTTACCCAGCACTTCACAGTGTACTAACTAGACTACAGACATTGTTCAGTTTATGCT
The DNA here is from genome assembly GCA_004027185.1 of Glis glis. Taxonomy (NCBI): domain Eukaryota; kingdom Metazoa; phylum Chordata; class Mammalia; order Rodentia; family Gliridae; genus Glis; species Glis glis. The sequence goes on from PVJS01058235.1 coordinate 5,628, forward strand.
TTCCCAAAGTTCTTACCAACCAGTCTAGTTCTCCTCAGTCCTCTTGGATTCCATTTCTCTATCTCTAGTGATCTTTGAGGACTCTAAACTAGCCAATTGAATCACTAATTTTTAGTGTCTACCACATTCAAGAAGGTTCTGACTTAGCACCTTCAGCCATTGTCCTAAATGGACTACTCTGGAACAAAAAAATTTTTTTTTTGGTACTGGGGATTGAACTCAGGGACATTCTACCTCTTAGCTACCCCTATAGCCCTATTTTATTTGGACACAGGGTCTCACTGAATTGCTGAGAGCCTAGCTAAGTTGTAAGGCTGGCCTCAAACCTGTGATTCTGTCTCAGCCTCCCAAGTATTGCAATTACGGGCACTCACCACCACACCTGGAGACATTGTCCTCTTTACCACTAGGTTCTACTTTCCATACCTGGTTTGGAAAAAAATTCTGTTCCTTCTAATCTAAATGCTTGCAGCCACTGTCTATGGACCAACAGGTAGTCTTTGGAGGCAAAGATCCCAAGATCTTGGGTCCAGCAAAGCAACTGACTAAAATGGTGAATGTGGCGGTTATCCAAGGAGCCCTTTGCAATGATTAATTAGACATCAATGTTTTCATTAGCAGGTTGGAATATTTTCTTCAGTTGCTTTAGAAGCATTAGATAAATGCCTTCTTGTTTAGTTGATTCATATTCTTCTTAATTTTTCAAGTTGTCCTGTCACCCTTTGCTTAATACCCCTGAGACTTCACCTTTAGTGCCTGGAGAAAAAGTGTATGTGTAGGGGGAACCCCTTTCTCCATCAATCGTCCCATAAAGAGAAGGGTCATGGGGTCATTCTTGGTAGTGCCTCAGTAATCTCCTGTTCTCTCTTTGAATGCAACCATTATTCCTCCTTGAACAGATAATTTATCTCTTCTCCAACTGCCTTCTTGGTTAAAGGTTAACAAAAATGACATCCCCTTCAAGTTCAAACCCTGGGAATGCTCAGACTCCTGCTGCCAACAAAGTCTTTCAAAATAGGGAAACCTAAGGTGCCAGGGCCAAGTCTCAGAAAACTACTGCCACATATTTCTCTTTCTTTTGATGACTATTGGTTCTGCCGACTCTCCATATCTTCTGAAAATACTTTAGGATGTACCTTTTCAAGGACCCAAGTCTGGCTGGGCACAGTAGTGCAAGCAAGCCTATAATCTCAGTACTTGGGAGGCTGAGACAGGAGGATCAGAGGTTCAAGGCCAGCCTCAGCATCTTAGCAAGACCCTCAGAAACTCAGTGAGACGCTGTTTCAAAATCAAAATGAAATAGGGCTGGGGATATGGCTTGGAGGTAGAATGCTCCTGGGTTCAATCCTCAGTACAAAAAAGAAAAGAAAAGGACCCAAGTCTGTTCCTCTTGCTGTAATTCAGGATTCATTTTCCAAGTGCCAGAGATATGCATCTCAGATCCTTCCAAACCACCATTCTTTTTCAAGTTCTCTCTTGAGGCTCTCACCCTCTGTGTTAGTCAGCTTTCCATTAACATAACAAGTACCTGAGATAATCAATTTATAAAGAGAAAGCTTTATTCTGGCTCAGAGTTTTGGAGCTTTTAGTCTAAGATCAGGTAGTCACATTGATTTTAGGCCTCTAGTGGGATTTTAGCACTTCCTGGTGGGAGCATTTGGCATAGCAAAACCATTCACCTCCAGGCCAGAAAGCAAAAGAGAGAAAAAGAGACTGGAGTCCCAGAATCCCTTTCAAGGACATACACCCCAATAACCTAAAGATCTCCAACTGGGCCCCATCTCCTGAAGGTTCTATGACCTCCCAATAGCACTAAGCTGGGGACTAAGCCTTTGGAGGACCTTTGGAGGACATTTGAGACATTTAACCATAGCACCATCCTTCCAGGTTTCAGAACATTAGACATTAGCTCTATAGAAATGATTCCAAAATTGCCTCTCATTCCCAACTTCTCCCAAATGATCTCATCTCACACTTCAGCTGCCTGCAAGTCCCTGCCTTCACGTACCATCATTTTCACGGTGACCTGGACTCAAATTCTCAGGTTTCTTTGACCCTCTCCCCTTTTTATGGTACTGGAGATTGATCCCAAGGGCATTCTACCTCTGAGCTATAGCCCTAGCCCTTTTTTACTTTTTAGTTTGAAACAGGGTTTCGCTCAGTTGCTGAGGGTCTTGCTAAGTTGCTGAGGCTGGTCTTGAGCCTGCGATCCTTCTATCTCAGCCTCCCAAGTACTGGGATTACAGGCCTGTGCCACCGCACCCAGCTTCTTTGACCTCTTATTTAAAAGCGCTCCTGGAACTGTGCGCTCCCATTCTGTCACTCCTGCCTAACACAGCCACCACCTGCCCTGGTGCTGCATGATCTCATGTGGTCAAGAAATGGGTCTTAGTGGTCTTCTACCTTTGAGGAAAGCAGATGAGGCTTTAGAAGAACAGGACAGGTCAATGCAGAGGGACAAGAGCCTGCTGCGTCAATCCTCATCCACAAGTCACTCTCCCTCAATACTCCCTGTGCCTGCCTAGATTACTGATTTGGCTCCAGTTATTCTTCCTGACCAAAACTACCCTCATAAGTCTTTTCCACCTATGACATTCCACCTGGGCTTATCTAGCCATTTCCAGCTCTGCTTGTACCATCTGTTGGAACTAATGCTATACCACATGGTACTGTTAGCTAATATTCTAGATTCTTAATCTTCCTCAACTACGTTGCCAGTTCCTTGCAGGCAGACATAATGTCTTTTTTGTGGTACTGGGGATGGAACCCAGGGGTGCTTTACCAATAAGCTACATGCCCAGCCCTCTTTAAAATTTTGACACAGGGTCTCACTAAGTTTGGGAGTGTCTCGCTAGGTTGCCCAGGCTGGATATGAACCTGCGATCCTCCTGTCTCAGCCTCTGAAGTATTGGGATTATAGGAGTGTGTCACTGCACCCAATATGTCCTCTATTTTTTGCAAACTCCACTTTATTTATGATAGGTTGATGTGCATATGCCCACTGATCTCAACAATGAAAGGCAATTAAGCCAATTCTTACTGAGGAGCAATGACATGCCACAGCCTTCTCTAAACATCTAATCTAATATAGCTGCCCGGCTCGCCCATCAATCACATAATCAAGTTTCACTGTGTTCATAGAATTTATTGCTAGCTGCAACTATCATGCTCAGTTCTGTAATGGATGTTCTGTTGCGCCTCTCAGATCCTGCTTCTAATTGTTCTCATTCCTCCAGGCATTGGGAGCGATGGCTATTGAGTGCTCTCAGCTGAGTGCTCTTCCAAGTATTGCCCTTAGAAGACATTACCTGGCCTCTGATTACACCTCTTCCTTGGGGGAAGCCTGGATTCAATGACAAGTTCATGTGGGGGTATAAAGGCCCACGTACTTGCCTTACCTTGGGGAAACTTTTTTTGTTGGTACTAGGGATTGAATTCAGGGGCATTCTACCTCTGACCTATACCCCCAGTCCTTTCTATATTTTATTATATTTTTTTTATTTTTTGGTCCTAGGAATTGAACCCATTACTTGGGCATTCTACCTCCAAGCTACACCCCAGTCCCTTTTATTTTTTTAAATAGGGTCTTGCTAAGTTGCTGAGGGTCTCACTAAATTGCTGAGGTGGGCCTCCAACCTGCATTCCTTCTGTCTCAGCCTCCCAAGTACTGGTATTACAAGCTTGAGACACCATATCCAGCAACTTGGGGAACCTTTAAAGGGCTATCACAGTTTCATAGTTTCTGTAACACCTGCATTGCCATTCAACTTCTTCTGCCCAGCCCCTCTTCCTTTGCCCTTCAACAAATGTCACTTCTAAGAGCATTCATAATAAACTTCCTGCATGTAGATCTTCATCACAGAGTCTGTTTCTTATGAACGTGACTTTAGATAGTTTACTTGAGACAGGTGTGATGGTGCAAGCCTGTAATACCAGTACTTGATGCAGGAGGATCCCAGGTTCGAGGCCAGCCTTAGCAACTTAGCGAGACCATTTCAAACAAACAAAAAATAAATAAATAAAAAGTGCAGGGCGTGCGGCTTGGAGGTAGAATGCCCCTGGATTCAATCCCTAGGACCAAAAGAAAAAGATAGTTTCCTTGTTCATTGACTATTCTCCTTTGTAGAATGCTCCATGGGAATGGGGACCTTAACTGTCTCATTTACTGCTGGGCCTAGAATAGTGTCAGGCACATGATTGGTACTAAAAAGAAAAACATTTGTAGACTACGAATGAATGAAAAAACAAATTACTTTTATTTATCTTAATTTCACAAATCGGCTTCATTTTTCCATATGAGAAAACAATCACAGAGAGGCCAATTAAATCTCCCAAGGCCATGTGGACAGTCAGTTGTGGAATCAGGACTATATTCATATGAATGCAATATCCACACTTTTCAAAACCAAGCATGGCTCCTGGTGCCTTCGTCACTGTGAGTAGCAGCTCCTGCTCAGGCGGGGCCACGCGCATTTGGCTCTTGTGGTCTGGCTGACTCCTTGGTGCACTTGGCACGAAAATATCTATTTAAACTTTAACACTCTGTCTCGCTCTTCTCTATCTGGCCCACACAACTGGCATCTTTTATGCCTCTCTATATAACTTGACTCCAGTGTCTTTTCTCCTCTGATTTCACTGACAGCTTGGTTTGGAGCTGAATTAATTACTATGGCCCTTGCTTTGGTGCCAGCACCTTATACTCTCTGTCCTTCAGTTAACCCAACATGTAATTCCCCATATTCTTTTCATCACTGTCTTCACCACCTCAATCAGGGTCCAAGAAGGATACAGAATTCACATCTTTAATTTTGTATGTGTGTTTGGTACTGGGGATTGAACCCAGGGGCATTCTATCTAACCCCCGGCCCTCTTTGTTATTTTTTTTTTATTTTGCAACAGGCTCTTGCTAAGTTACTGAGGGTCTCACTATATTACTAAGGCTGTCCTTGAACCTGTGATACTCCTGTCTCAGCCTCTCAAATACTAGGATTACATGCATGCACCACCATGCCTGGTTCATTTCTTCTTTAAATGAAGAAAATTCACTGAAGGACCAACTCAGTGAGGTTTGGGCAGGTTAGGAGAACAAACCAGAATGACCTAGCACTCAGGAACCAACAAAAGCAGGAAGCAGTGGCCACTGCTAAGGTTGAAAGAAATAGTGTAACTTGAGCCTGGTGAGGGTTGGGGCCATGTAGGAGGGGCCCCTTTGTGGGAGCTATAATCCCCAATGGGTCCAGATGCTGTCAGAGATGGAATGCCAAGGCAAGGGAAGAAGTCCCTTGGCTTCTGTCTCTGGCCACACTCAGATCTGCTGTTGATGTCTCCCATTGGCAAAATATAACTGAACACCAGGTGACCAGGGAGACTGGTGACACAGTGTCCTGGGGTAAGTTCCTAAGACACAGAACAGAGCCGGGTGGGGGCAGAGACTGAATGGGGATTGGGAGGGGAAAAGAGGATCCAGTGCATCTCAATTCTCAACGGTCAACAGGACAGAACATTTTAATGTCCCACCAATACCAGTCTGTTTTGCAACTCCCTTCCATTTGTAGATCATGGTGCAGGTTATGAAGTTCTTTAAAACACACATATATATTTTCTCCTCACCATGTCCACATAAGTATTATGACCTGCCCTACTATGGTTTGGATAAAGTATACCCCAAAGGCCCATGTGTTAAAAGCTTGGGCCCCAGGTTGGTGCTATTGGGAGGTGGTGGAACCTTTAAGAGGTGAGACCTAGTGGGAGGTGTTCCAGTCTTTGGGGGTGTGCCCTTGTAGGAAACATTAGGCCCACACACTTTCCTCTTCCTTTTGCTTCCAGCCTTGAGGTGAGGGCTTCCTCTGCCACCCACACCCACAGGAGTGGTTTGGGCCACCACAGGCCCAAAGCAAGGGTGCCAATTTGTCATGGTCTGAAATCTCCCAAACTGTGAGCCAACATAAACTTTACCTCTTTATAAGGAAATTTATCTCCAGTATTTGTTATGGTAATTGAAAGCTAACCAATACAGACCCCATTGTGCAGATAAGGAAACAAGCTTAGAGAAGTAAATCTGTGGCTCCCCCAAGAGCATCACACAGCTAAGAAATGGCACGGTCAAAACATGAGCCCACAGCAACTTAGTGAGACCCTTAGCAACTTAGCAAGACCCTGCTTCAAAATAAAAAATAAAATGGGCTGGGTAGCTTGGAGGTAGACTGCC
>PVJS01058236.1:0-11835 GCA_004027185.1 Glis glis
GGTGCACGCTTGTAATCCCAGTACTTTGGGAGGTGGAGACCGGAGGATCCGGGTTCGAGGCCAGTCTCAGCTCGCTCTCTCGCGCTCTCTCTTTCTCTACTTAGTGATGCCCTCCGCAACTTCGTGAGACCTGGTTTCAAAATAAAGTATAAAAAAAATAGGGCTGGGGGTGTAGCGCGGAGGTAGAACGCCCCTGGGTTCAATCCCCAGTGCCGCAAAAAAAAAAAAAAAAGAAAAAAAATTCTCTTTCAAAACTTTCTTTTCCTCTCAGTTGAACTGGTCTGGGGCTAAGGAGGTAGCTCAGTGGTAGAATACTTGCCTAGCATGTACAAGGCCCTGAGTTCCATCCCCATCTTTTTTTTTTGCGGGGGGGAGCTATTAAATTAAACTAGCCCTTTTGGAACAAGTTTTCCTTGGCTATGAAAGCCCTCAGCAAGTTTTCTTCTTGCTGTGGTTACAGAACCACAGAGTTCATTTTTTTACTTTTCACTCAAAAAATATTTACTAACGTCTAGTATGTGTCAGGCACCATTCTAAACACCAAGAATACAGCGGTGAATAAAACAGAAAAGGTACTTGCTCTTACAGAGCAAATTCCTGAAGGGGAGCCAGGTAATAAACAAATATCCCCAAAGCAACATCATTTCAGATACTGAAAAGTACTGAGACCAAGAAGCCAGGCGTGGTGGTGCACGCTTGTAATTCCAGTACTTGGGAGGCTGAGACAAGAGGATTGCAGGTTTAAGGCCAGCATTAACAACTTAGCAAGACCCTCAGCAACTTAGTGAGAATCTGTTTCAAAATAAAAACTTAAAAAAAAAAAGGGCTGGAGGTATAGCTTGGAGGTAGAACAACTCTACGCTCAATCTCCATTACCAATAAATAAGTAAATAAATAAATAAAATTAATAAAGATAAATGCAATAAGTAAAAAATAAAAAGGACTGGGGGGTATAGCTTGGAGATAGAATGTTCTGGGCTCAATCCCTATTATAAAAAAAAATTTTTTTTTTGGCCGGGCATGGTGGCGCACACTTGTAATCCTAGTACTTTGGGAGGCGGAGACTGGAGGATCCGGGTTCTCGGCCAGCCTCAGCGCGCATGTGCACGTGATCTATATGTCTTTCTCTCTCTCCTAGTCTCTCTCTCTCTCTCTCTACTTAGTGAGGCCCTCTGCAACTTCGTGAGACCCAGTTTCAAAAATAAAGCATAAAAAAATAGGGCCGGGGGTGTAGCGCGGAGGTAGAACGCCCCTGCGTTCAATACCCAGTACCGCCAAAAAAAAAAAAAAAATTTTTTTTTAAGTGACCAACTATGTGTTTGGGGCTGCTTTAGGCAGGAAAATCAACATTTAACATTTGAGTTGAAACCTGAATGATTTGAATGAATCAACTACAAAAACATGTGAGGGAATAAGTAAAAAATTACAAGGCAAGAATCAGAGTATTTTTAAGAGTTAAAGGAAGGCGAGTGGGCCAAGAGTGAATAAAAAAGTGGCATAAGGTGAGGTCAGGGTAAACCAAAATATGGACAATATAGACTGTGGGAACAATTAAGAAATGTTCTAAAGTCTATAGGGTTTTAGATAAGGGAAAGATATAACATTAATTTTTTTAAAAAGATAACTTTGGCTGCTGTGTAAAGAATGGATTACAGGAGAATGAAAACAGGTTAACCGTTTAGGAGACTATGCACTATGGTAGTTTAGTTCAGATATGACTTGATAAAGCAGTAGTCATAGATTTAAGGAGAGGTAGTTGGATTTAAGATATACTTTGGAGCTGGGCGTGGTGGCGCATGCTTGTAATCCCAGTATTTGTGAGGCTGAGACAGGAGGATCGCAAGTTCGAGGCCAGCTTCAGCAAGTAGTGAGGCCCTCCACAACTTAGTGAGATCCTATTTCAAAATAAAAAATAAAATAGGGATGGGGGTGTAGCCCAGAGGTAGAATGCCCCAGGATTTAATCCCCAGCACACACACAGGACCTGATGAATTGGTGGTGGGGGATGAGAAAAAAAAATAGGATGACTTTAGGTTTGAGGCAGAGACTAGGGAATCAAGAGATTTAGGAGTGGGAAAATCAAGAGTTCTATAGACTTCACAGGCTAACTGATGATATTAAGGATTACAGTTAATTGTATGTGACCCTGGTATTGTGTTTAAAATTATAATCCTTTAGAGACTGAAATATTGATAGGAAAAAAGATATCTGGAATGTGCTTCAAAATAATCTGGCTGGGGTAGGGCAAGTGGGAGTAAGATACTGTATAGATGAAACAAGAGTGGCCATGAATTGATTGTTGGAGTTGGGGGTTGTATACATGGGGTTTCATGGTACTATTTCACCTGTAGTGTATGCTTGAAATTTTAGGCTTAAAGTTCAGTTTTAGGCTTGTTACGTTTGAGTTGCCTATTATCTGAGTAGAGGAGAAAGTTAAATATACCAGTACAACACTGTTCAGGCTAGAATTATGAACAAATTTGTTAAAGGCATGACACTAGAAGAGCTCACTGAGGGAGAAGGTAGGGAGTGAAGAGGGCCAATGATCAAGAAGAAACTATTTTCTAAAAGTAGAAGAAAAAGTCTGATATCACAGAAATCAGAAGAAGGCAGGCTGAAAGAAGGGAATAGTTAATTGTGTTGAATGTTATTACGAAGTCAAGAATTACATGGACTGACCTTGATGAGAGCCATTTAAATTGAACACTGAATGGACTGAAAAGTTAATTTGGATTAAGTAGAGAAAGTAAGAGAAAACATGGTATAAGATGAGACCCACCATTATAGGTTATACTGTAAGATTTTAGTATTTCCTGAGAACCTCCAAGAACCAATTAACTTTTTTTTTTCCGAAACAGGGTCTCACTAGGTTGCCAAGAGCCTTGCTATGTTGCTGGGGCTGTTCTCAAACCTGTGATCCTCCTGTCTCAGCCTTCCAAGTTACTAGGATTATGGGTGTGTGCCCACACACCCTGTAACCAATGAACTTTTTAAAGTATGGTGGGGTTACATGATGAGATTTCTGCCTGAAATGATTGCTTAGGTTAAAATGAATTGAAGAACAAGAGTAGATTGAAGAGACTGATACAGCAATCCAGGTGAAATATGCAGCTTAATATTTCCTGGAGTTTTTATTGACTCTGAACTTTAACCAGTTTTGAGTTTGAGCATTGACTATACCTTAATCACTACTGCTAAATTCTCCTCCAATAAAACAATTTGGAGATACTACTAAGGCCCTTATACAGCAAGAGAACTTTTCTTTATTAACAAGGTATTGAATTAATTAATTTCAGTTTTACTAATAGGACCTACAAATGTGGACTACCTAATGTATCAAATTTTGTCTGTATACTAGTGAATTATCAAAATATGATATAGAGGTCAGTTTTCAATATGACAGATGCTAGCCCCATAAGGTTATTCAAATTAAAATTAAATACAATTTAAAATTTAGTTCCTCAGTTACACTAGCATATTTATTTATTTATTTTGGTGGTACTGAGGATTGAACTGAGGCATTCTACCTCTGAGCTACACCCCTAGCTCTATTTTATTCTTTATTTTGAAACAGAATCTCACTAAGTTGTAGAGGGCCTTGCTAAGTTGCTGAAGCTAGCTGTGAACCTGAGATCCTCCTCTATCAGCCTCCCAAGTACTGGGATTACAGGTGTGCGCCACCACGCCCAGCTTACACTAGCATATTTAAAATGCAGAAAAGCCCATGTCACTAGTGGCTACCATAGGTGGATAGCACAAATGAGGAACATTTCCACCATCACAGAAGGTTCTACTGGATGACACTGTATTGTAGAAAATAAGATGACAATCTCTAAACTGGTAATGGACTTGTTCAGGGATTGCTGAGAATAATAAACTATTCTTAAATTTCACAGAAACATACAAGAAAGGCTGAAGAGAATGAAAAAAGGTGGGGGAACGTGAGATGTAGGAAGAGATTTCTTCAAAAATTAGAAAGGGAGAAGAAACAGAACTTAAACCACCTCACAGGCTCATGATTCCTTGCAGTGGAAAAAGAGAAGTCTTAAGACCTAAGGGAAAGGTTGGACTGCCCCCATAGACTAAAAGCAAACGAAGGCAAACATAGGCGCGTACGCACGTGCTTGTTCTCTCTCTCTCTCTCTCTCTCTCTCACACACACACACACACACACACACACACACACACACACACAAATATACAGAAGACGTCCTTGAATAGAAATTGTACACAATAATCTGCACGTCCACAGAAAAAATGTCAAAATACACACAGTTCAGTGGTTCTTTGAAGGCTAAAGCAGTTCAGGATAGGACCTAGAACCTTAGCTTCTAAATGTCAAACCATAGCAAAGGTAACACTGAATTTTGTAGTACCCCCAGCTTCTCCTGTCTTTGACACTTTTCAAAACATGAAGAGATTTGACATATACCGTGAATTTCTCATTTTAGGCTGACCCTTTAAAATTATTCAAGCACTTTCCCTGGAAATGCATTTTATATCTTATTTCTAATTGTGGGGTGGACATCTCATTCTGTTGGAAGGCAATTTTGTACTGTTTAGTCTCTATTTAGTAGTGGGGAGGAGTAGAGAAAATTTTCTATTGCCCCTACAATTATACTACAGTCTATTCCTAAAATTAATCCTCAGATAAATTCCTTTTATTATTGCATGATACTACAAAGAATGCTCGGGACTCCCTTAACATTTCTTCTACTTCCCCTCTCCTGAATATAACCAGAAGTAGATCCCATTCACATGATGCTCTTTTTGGAAAGACCTGGTTCTTCAAACCGCTTATTAGCAATGCTCATACTGTGCTTCCCCTATGTCAGAAACAGACAGCCAGCACCTGCAGGGACAGGAACAGAGGGCAGCTGAGTATATTACAAAGGGAACCACTCGTGGATGTTAGAAAATAACCTATTCAGTCTGTATCTAATTACCATATCACGATGTGTTCAGGAAAAAGCAAGTAGGCCTATGTGGCTGAACAGTAGGGTTTAAATGTGTGTTGCGAGTCAGGCATGGTGGAATACACCTGTAATCTCAGTACTAGGGAGGCTGAGACAGGAGGATCACAGGTTCACAGCCAGCCTCAGCAACTTGTGAGGCCATATGCAACTTAGTGAGACCCTGTTTCAAAATAAAGAATAAAAAATAGGGCTGTGGGTGTAACTCGGAGGCAGAATGCCCCCTGGGTTCAATCCCCAGTACCACCACCAAAAAAAAAAAAAAAGTGTGCTGCATGTGGAGGAGGGGTAGGGAGAAGAGAGACATATTTGAAGAAGGGCAGTAGTAAGATATCTCTAGTGAGAGGCACTTTGGGATTGGATTTTGAAATGTCTTGTATACCATGTTTAGTCCTTTGGACCTGGTTATCTGAGCCTAAAAATTAGATACAGTGTATAGATTCTAAAATTCAGAAGATAATAGGATGAAGCCACCATATTACGGAGACTACGATGAAAGGAGCATATATTAAAGAATGAAGTAACTGAAGATAGGGAGACCTGTTGCAAACCTAGTTGCAGAAATAACAAGTCCTGAACAAAGCCAGTGGCAGTAATGATGAGTCTTCCTGAAGCACATATTTGATCACCTCAACCGTTATTCAAAAATGATTCTCTAATCTCACGCTTGGCATTTAAGGCCTCCCACAACCTCGTTCCTATCCTGTATAATCCCAATGTGCCTGCAGATCCTGTATTCTAGCAATACTGATTTGCTATTTCCCCCCAATACAGTCATGTGTTGAAAAATATTCTGGTCAACAATGAACTACATAGATGATGGTGATCCCATAAAATTAAAACAGAGCTGAAAAATTCCCACTGACTAGTGACACAGCCACGACAATGTCATAACACTCAAGTACCTGTGAGGATGCTGGTGTAAATAAGCCTATAGTACTGCCAGTTGTATAAAAGTATAGCACATACAATTACATACAGTACACGATACCTGACAATGATGATAAATGATGGTTACTGACTTACGTATTATGCTATACTTTTTATCATTACAAGTGTTTGGCTTATAGGATCTAGTTTTGTGTAAGTAATTTATGTTTGCACAATGATGAAATCATCTAACACGTTTCTCAGAATATATACCCCTTGTTAAGTGATACATGACTGTACATAAAATTTTTTGACCATATACTATTACCTCTGCCTAGAATTACCCTGGTCTTATCCACCAAAGTAAATAGAGGTCAAAGCCAGTGGTATGAACCTCTAGTCCCAGCTACTCAGAAGGCTGAGGTAGGAGGACTGCTTGGGCCCAGGAATTCAGAGCCAGTCTGTGCAATGTAGAAAGAGCCTACCTCTTTTTTTTTTTTTTGCACCAAGAATTGAACCCAGGGGCATTCTACCTCCCGGCTACATCCCCGGCCCTATTTTATTTTTATTTTGAAACAGAGTCTTGCTAGGTTGATAAAAGTCTCATATTTGCTGAGGCTGTCCTCAAACCTGCAATCCTCCAGTCTCAGCCTCCCAAGTACTACATTAGGTGCTACCACGCCTAAGACCCCATCTCTTTAAAAAAATAAAATGGAGGCTATAAGGATGGGGAGCTAATCCAATAAACCAGTGTCCTTATAAGAGGAAGAAACGCCAGGGCTCCTTCTCCCTCTGTGCACAGGCACAAATGAGGTCATATGAAGACACAGCAAGGTGGCCATTTGTAGGCCAGGAAGAGAGGCCTCACTAGAAACCATCCCTGACAGCACCCTGATATTGGTCTTCTACCCCCCAGAACTGTGAGAAAACAAATTTCTGTTGTTTAAGCCACTGATCCTTGGTATTTTTTATGGCAGCCCTCGCCAACTAGTACAGTACACAGTAATTGTTTAACAAAGGTTAAAATGGGATTCTAGGCATTAGATTTTAAACATTCTGTTTTGAAATTTTCTTTCACTTTGGAAAATTTCCAAGAGTGCTAATTCTTACATTTTACAGTGGAAAAATAAAACACATAAATTTGAAACACTTTAAAACCTCTTAAACTTTATTTATTTATTTATTGTGGTACTAGGGATTGATCCTAGGGGCATTCTATCTCTAAGCTACACCCCCAGCCCTATTTAATTTTTATTTTGAAACAGGGGCAGCCAGGTGTGGTGGCGCATGCTTGTAATCCCAGTACTTCGGAGGCTGAGACCGGAGGATCACAGGTTTGCGGCCAGCCTCAGCTACTTAGTGAGGTCCTCCGTAACTTAGTGAGACCCTGTTTCAAAATAAAGAATAAAAAATAGGGCTGGGGGTGTAGCTCAGAGGTAGAATGCCCCTGGGTTCAATCCCCAGTACTGCAAAAAACAAACAAACAAAAAACAGGGGCTCGCTAGATTGATGAGTCTCATTACTTGCTGAGGCTGTCCTCGAACCTGCGATCCTCCTGTCTCAGCCTCCCAAGTACTGGGCTTACAAGCATGTGCCACCATGCTCAGTTCCTTAAACTTTAAAATATAGAAAAAAAAATCAGAACAACAGTTGAGGGGGGATGGGGTAGGGATTGAATAGGAAGGGGCACAAAGTAACATTTGAAGGTGATGGCATCATCTGTTTCGTTGATACAGGTTTGCATTACAGATGTATGTCAATGTCAAACTTTCTGACCAGTACTCTTGAAGATGTGTACTTTATGCAAAATTTACCCCTCTTAAAGTAAACAAATATTGAACTCTAGTTAATGAAATGCATGCTGACATGTTTAAGAGTGAAATATACTAATATTTGCAACTTACTTTGAAATGCACCAAAAGAATAAGGTGGATTGAGAGATGGATAAAGAGATGGTAAGAGCAAATATACCAAATCATTAATTGTAGAATTTGGATGGTGAGTGCATGAGCGTTCATTACCCAATTCTTTCAACTTTTCTGTAGTGTTTGAATATTTCATAATTTTGAAAAAAGTCCACCTAATCTTTAAAATAAAAAATACATGTCTTAAGCCAGGCGTGGTACGTGACTGTAATTCCAATATTTGGAAGGCTGAGACAGGTGGATTGCAGGTTTGAGGACAACAAGTGGTAACTCAGTAAGAACATTTCAAAATAAAAAATAAAAAGGGCTGGGGATGTATCTCAGTGTAGAATAACCCTGGGTTCAACCTCCAGTACCACAAACAAACAAAAAAACAGACATGACTTCCTGGTGCAGTGCTTTCCACACTTAAGATAGTAGCATATAAAATGTAATGGTTTAATAGCTTTAAAAATACAAACTTAATAGTTTGTGAATGCTAACCATGTTTTATAATTTTTACCAATCCCATCTAAATTTTACATTTTTTACAGCACCTTCACTTATGTTTTCTGTGTCTGAGGCAGTAGGGCAAATGTTCTTAATACCCATTTACAAGGAGGTTAAATGGTGTGCCAAAATCAGCTCTAGAAAACTTATCTTCTCACCGGGCGTGGTGGCACGCACTTGTAATCCCAGTACTTGCCAAGATGGAGATCCCAGGTTCGCAGCCAGCCTCAGCTACTTAGTGAGGCCCTCCGCAACTTAGTGAGACCCTGTTTCAAAAAATAGAGAATAAAAAATAGGGCTGGGGGTATAGCTCAGAGGTAAAATGCCCCTGGGTTCAATCCCTGTATTGTAAAAAAAAAAAAAGAAAACATCTTCTGACTTCTAAATTGTGATATTCTCCATTGTAAACCATGTATTTGTAAAACGCCTAGAGACTATCTAAAAACTTCCCTCAGTTGTTGAGGCTGGCCTCAAACCTGTGATCCTCTGGTTTCAGCCTCTCAATTACTGGGGATTACAGGCATGTGCTACCACGCCTGACTAAAAACTCTCCTTAGGTTTCACTAATGAGACTCATTTTGTAATCTTTTTATATACATATTATATATATGTACATATACATACACACTACACTCATGTATGTATGTAATATATATATTGCATATATATATATATATATATATATATATATATAATGAAAGCATACATACATATATAAAATGGTTAGGAAAGACAGTTTTGCCCCATTTATATCTTATCTGGCCATCCAGAAGAAAAATCAAAGTGTTCTTTATGCACTGTTGGGTGTTTTATCAAAGAGATTTTATGAAATATGGCTTTAGAGATTCAAATAATTAGAGATGGTAGCAATTTAAAATATTTTTAATGAAATCTTTTTTTTTGGTAGTGCTGGGGAACCCAAGGCTTTGGGCATGCGAGGCACTCTACCACTGAGCCATATCCCCAGCCCCTATATTCTTGTTTTGCAGATTCAAGATAATTTCCAAAGGAGTTAAGTGATTAGCTCAAGGTCATAAGCTGTTAATGACAGAAGCAGTACTAGAAACCTAAGCATCTAACTCCCTAATCAGTGTTCTTTCCTGTAGACCTTAAGGCTAGACTGCTTAATTCTATGAGCTCATTAGCTCAAGTTCTGTCACTTGAGCTAAGGTGACAACACTAAAGTGACAAGGCCAAAGCCACAAATGGGCCAGTAAACCTTAAATATTTAATATACTTCAGAATCCAACAGACTTTTTTCTATCCTATTAAAAATGTTCACATGTATTTATGTCTACTGGACACTCTGATCACATTGAGGTTGGCTGTTGTTGAGCTGATCTTTGATCTAGTCTGAGAAGCAACTGAAGTGATGAAGAGGGTGCAAATAATGGCGGAAATGAACCCATACAAACTTCTTTGGCCAAATGCTGTCTGTCAATTCAGTCTACTGAGGATGTCTTCGGGAATACTACTACCTACAAACCGTTGGAAGCACAAAGTTTATTACAGATAGGCCAATAACACACAGTGATTTCTCAATATCTTTCAAAGTACACTTTAGAGCCCCGGGGTCATGGCACACGCCTGTAATCCCAGTACTTGGGAGGTTGAGACAGGAGGATGGCAGGTTCAAGGCCAGCCTCAGCAACTTAGCAAGACCCTGAGCAACTTGGTGAGACCCTGTTTCAAAATGAAAAAATAAAAAGGGCTGGGGCTGTAGCCTGGAGGTAGAATGGCCCTGGGTTCAATCCCAGTGCCACAAAAAACAAACAAAAATACATTTTAGGGTTATGATTTTTAAAATCAACTCTGGAACTAGACAAAAGGGCATTTATATCTGCATTGGAACAGATAACTTTTGTGGCAACCTGATCAAAACCCAGAAATCCCTGTCCTTGAGTTCATGAGTTAATATATAACACTAGACCTTTGCTGTTTGAACCTGAGAAGATTCACCCTTCTTCTCAAAGGTCTCTCGAATGGTTAGGAAGGCAACAGAACCAGAGCAGGTATTAGAATTAATCCTCCCTCCAAGCTTCCTGTCTCACCAAAATTGGAAACTGAACCAAGCGCTTTATAAAGTAAACAAGCTCTCTTTCACTTTCTTCTCTCCCACAAATGACCATCTTAAAAGCAGGAAAGGAATGGCAGAGGCTGGGAACTGAGTTCAGGGAATTGCTGTGAAATTGTTCTATTGCCTACTCACAGAACGCGGCTTCACCACCGCGGAACACTTGGGAGCTTCCCGGTTAAGGGCCTGCCCGGCACACAGAGAACCATGACCGCCCGATCCCCCTCCTCACACTTAGCAGCCACGCTCCCCAAGGCCAAACCCCGCGCCCCCCATGACCTCCAATGGCTAAGGAAGAAGAGCCTCGAGCTGCCCGTCTTTTTCAAACTGGCCCATATTCCCTCCCAGGGCAGAGCAGGGATTAGGGTCTGGGGACAAAAGGAGGGACACGATTGCCACACGAGGAGAACCCCATCACCTGGAACTCGGCGAACTCCTCACAGTTCACACCGCCACTGGGCGCCGCCATATTGGACAGACGCGAGGACCCCGCCGCCGGCCAATCACTGCGGAGCAGAGGTGTCCGCGGCGCCGCCTGCAAAAAGTAGTCCAGGCCCGAAAGCTGAGCGCTCTTCTCGTCTCCTTCGTGGTCCCCCTCCACGTCCAAATTTATCACCTGCGCTGCACCGCCCCCAGCCCCCAACTGGCCCAGACGCATGGATCAAAGATTGTCAAAACTTGAAGGGATCGTTTAGTCCAATCCCATCTTCTTACAAAAATAGTCTGGCTACACCAATAAGGTCATTCGAAGAGAAAATCTAGGAAAGTGAATTTCTAATCCTTCCACTTCAGTGCTCACTCGCCATCCCTAGAGCAGAAGGGCGCTTGTTCATAAAGAATTTGGGACCACTAAGAAGCGCCAAGAAACAAAGACATTTCTGGCGGTGTGGGTGGGTAAGTGGTGGACGTGATTAAATTTTAATTGGCAAACAGAAAACAAAAATCTTAACATCTTTATTTCTCAGACTGGCCTTTCAGACGCTTCAAAGCCCACAAGACATGGGGTCTCTGTGTTTTTTTTTTTTTATGTGGCACTGGGGATTGAACCCAGGGGCATTCTACTTCCTACTTACACCCCCAGACCGATTTTTTATTCTTTACTTTGAAACAGGGCCTCACTAAGTAGTTGAGACTGCGAACCTGCGATCCTCCAGTGTCAGCCTCCCAAGTACTGGGCTCACAAGCGTGCGCCACCACGCCCGGCTTGTCGTGTGTTTTTGATGAAAGCACATATTCGTTGAAGTCACTGGAAGAACAGTATACTGAAACACTGATTTAGCTAGTGTATTTGGGGAATTTTCAGTTCACAAACGTTCTCCGTGTCTTCTTGTCTTACTTTCCTCCCATATTAATAAGGCGAACGGCCTGATCCCCAAACTCCAGAGGAGCACGCCTAAGCTCGGGGCGAGGTGCTCCGGCGCGTCGCGCACGTCCCGCACGCCCCCGGTGTCACGCACGCACTCAGCCGGCTCCGCCCCACGCCCCGCCCACACTCACGCCGGCT
>PVJS01058237.1:0-11838 GCA_004027185.1 Glis glis
CAAAATAAAAAATAAAAAAGGACTGGGGTGTAGCTTGGAGGTAGAATACCCCTGGGTTCAATCCCCAGTGCCAAAAAAATAAAAATAAAAAATGAATGGAAAAACATAAAAATCTGGGGGAGTATAGGAGAGGTAGAATGCCCTGGGTTAAAATCCTCAGTGGGATACAGTTGTTTTTTTTGCACCACAAAAAAAAGAAAAAAAAGAGAAAAAGAAAAAATCCTCAGTGAGACGTACACATCACTTGATGAAAGCCATAAAATAAAGAGAAGCAGAAAATATATCACCCATCGAGGCAAACAAACAAACAAACAAACAAACAAACAAACAAAATATAGCACAAGATGTAGATCAAGGCAGCCAACCAAACCTTCTTTGTTGAAGGAAAATCTACCTGCCTGACCCAGCACAGCAGCCACCAGACTCAGGTCGTTCCAGAATACCTGGAAAATGGCTAGTGCTGCTCAGCGTGTGAAACTCAGCTAGTTAATTTTAATTATATTTAAATATAATTTGCTCTAGTTTTATTTTACTGAAGTAAATTAAATTTTATAATCATTACTCCTCAGCAGTTACTAGTAGCTCAGATCTAATGAAATAGATACAAGACAAAAATGGAACTGCACCCTAACAGTCAAAGTAGGAAATGAGAAGCCAGGTGTTGTGGCCCATGCCTGTCATCCCAGTACTTGGGAGGCTGAGACAGGATGATCGCAGGTTCAAGGACAGCTTCAGCAAGTAGTGAGACTCTCATCAACCTAGCAAGACCCTGTTTCCAAATAAAAATAAAATAGGGCTAGGGGTGTAGCTTGGAGGTAGAATGCCCCTGGGTTCAATCCCCAGTGCCACAAAAAAATAAATGATAAAATATAGGGTTGGGGGTGTAGCTCAGAGGCAGAATGCCCCTGGGTTCAATCCCCAGTGCCACAAAAAAATAAATGATAAAATATAGGGTTGGGGGTGTAGCTCAGAGGCAGAATGTCCCTGGGTTCGTTCACACACACACACGCACGCATGCACGCACGCACACGCACACACACACACACACACACACACACACAAACACACACAAAAATAAAAATTAAAAATAAGGTGGGGATGTAGCTTAGAGGTAGAATGCCTCTGAGTTCTATTCCTAGTACCACACACACAAAAAAATAAATAAATAAGTGAATAAATAAGATAGTAGAAGTAACTGTTGATAGAATACAATCTATTGGTCATAAGGTGGAGCTTTGGTGAGACAAATGTCTAACGATTGGCAGGACACGCATCACTGTAAGGGTAGGAGGCTCCCATCTCTTGTTTGGAGAACTCACCAGAAATAAAAGTTGGAGGAGATGGTGATGCCCACGAGATTCTGAGGCATGTTTCATAGGTAAGCAGCAAGCTGGTCTTCCTGCCCTAAACTATACAGTTCCTCCTTCTCTTTGGAAATGCATCCTCAAATGGATTCCTTTATACTAGAAAAACTCAGCCAATTAACCTAATCCAGGCCACATTCCAGGGACACACCCTCTCTGCAGGGCCTTGAAGTCTAATCAGGGCTTCTTTCCAGGAGCACATCCTGCTCACTTTGGATTATCTAGACAATAATCAATGCAGCTAGAATCTTCCTCCAAACTTGAGAGCAAGGTGGTAAAGACATTTTGTTGTTGATGTTGTTGTGTGTGTGATATTGAGGATTGAACCCAGGGGTATTTTACCTCAGATCTACAAACCAAGCCTTATTTATTTATTTATTTTTTTGCGGTACCGGCGATTGAACCCAGCGGCGTTCTACCTCCATGCTACACCCCCGGCCCTATTTTTTATACTTTATTTTGAAACCGGGTCTCATGAAGTTGCAGAGGGCCTCACTAAGTAGAGAGAGAGAGAGACGGAGAGAGAGAGAGAGAGAGAGACAGAGAGGCGAGGCTGGCTGTGAACCCGGATCCTCCGATCTCCGCCTCCCAAAGTACTGGGATTACAAGCATGTGCCACCACGCCCGGCCCCAAGCCTTATTTTATTTTTTAGCTTTAAACAGGGTCTCACTAAGTTGCAGAGGCATTCTCTAACTTATCAAGGCTGGCTGTGAGCCTGTGATCCTCCTTTCTCAACCTCCCACATACTAGTATTAGAAGCATAGGCCACCATGCCCAGCTTACATTTTTTTTGTGTGTGGTACCAGGGATTGAACGCAGGGGCGTTCTACCTCCGCGCTACGCCCCCGGCCCTATTTTTTATACTTTATTTTGAAACCGGGTCTCACGAAGTTGCGGAGAGCCTCACTAAGGAGAGAGAGAGACAGAGAGAGAGAGAGAGAGAGAGAGCTGAGGCTGGCCGCGAACCAGGATCCTCTGGTCTCCGCCTCCCAAAGTACTGGGATTACAAGCCTGCGCCACCACGCCCGGCTACATTTTTTTAAATTGGTTCTTGCTTTGCTTTCTCTCTATGTATCCAATCCCCAATGGCCACTTATACTTTTCATTTTCTGGATTGGTGGGTGCCCAAGCCAGGAGTCAAGCTGGGCACAGGACAGAGACTGTAACACAGACTCTGGGGCAGCTTTGCGTGGTGACTGGAGCCAGGGTCACCAGTCTCTGGAATACAGAGCAGAGAAGAGCCAATGCAGCTTTCATTTGAAACTAGAGGTCCTGGTGGCACATGCCTGTAATTCCAGTACTTGGGAGGCTAAGACCCGAGGATCGCAGGTTTGTGGCCAGCCTCAGCAATTTAGTGAGGCCCTCCACAAGTCCATCAGACCCTGTTTAAAAATTAATATAATGAAAAAATAGGGCTGGGGGTGTAGCTCAGAGGTAGAATGTCTCAGTTCAATCACCAGTACCACAAATAAATTAAATAAATAAATAAATAAAAAGAAAATGATAAAAACTCTATACCCACAGCATTTGGTGCATTTCCTTCTGCATCCCACATGCTCCCCCGTCTTCCTCAATCATCCTATTCCCACCCCCTTCCTCTCACGATCCCTTCCACAATTTTACTGGTCTCTCCCTTCATTTATCTGAAGTCACTTTTTTTTGTGGTACTGGGGATTGAACTCAGGGGCATCTACCTCTGAGCTACCCAGCCCTATTTTTTATTCTTTTTTTTTTTTTTTGCAGTACCGCCTATTGAACCCAGGGGCATTCTACCTCTGAGCTACACCCCCTGCCCCATTTTTTGTCCTTTATTTTGAAACTGGGTCTCAGGAAGTTGCGGAAGGCCTCACTAAGTAGCTGAGGCTAGCCGCGAACCCAGATCCTCCAGTCTCAGCCTCCCAAGTACTGGGCTGTTTCAAAGCTGATCTATTTTTTCCTCCTCCCCCTTTCCCTTCCCCATTTCTGTCTCCCCCTGTTAACAAATAACATGCTCTTTTCAGTTTACTGAACAAAGGGATGAAGACCTGGTACTTGTGGGTCTGAAAAAGAACCAAGTCAAGGGCAACTTAGAACGAGGCATGGTGGTGTACACCTGTATCGTGGTGGCTCACACTTGTAATCCCAGTACTTGGGAGGCGGAGACTGGAGGATCTGGGTTTGTGGCCAGCCTCAGCTACTTAGTGAGGCCCTCGCAACTTCGTGAGACCCGGTTTCAAAATAAAGGATAAAAAAATAGGGCCGGGGGTGTAGCTCGGAGGTAGAACGCCCCTGGGTTCAATCCCTGGTACTGCAAAAAAAAAAAAAAAAAAAGTTCTCTTTAGGCTGTGTCCCTTCCCCACTTTCACCACGCCCTCTGGGAAGTGCCGGGACTCTCTCCCATGCTGGCTCACTGGCAGGATCGAGCGATTTTCCTGCTCAGATGGTGAATTGGCTGGACAGCAGAGCCTGCTCTTCTGAAACTACTGGGGAAGTTTCTTTCAGGACACTGGAGGGGACATTTCCCTCCCCTGCTGAGCCACCTTCACCCAGCTCTGCCACAGTCTATTGCTTTTATTAATTCCCTTTCTGTTCTAAACTAGCTCTGAGTTGATTTCCTGGACTTTCCCTCAGCCTTCCTGCCTCATCCTGCCACCTTAGAAGTGTGGTTTGAATTCAGTCTCAGAAAACAGCTGCTATGCAGTGCATTTCTCTAGTCTGCCATTTTATTTTTTATTTTTGTTATTAGAGATTGAACCTTGGTGTTCTTTCTAATTCTTTTTTTTTTTTTTGCAGTACCGGGGATTGTACCCAGGGGTGTTCTACCTCCGAGCTACACCCCTGGCCCTATTTTTTTATACTTTATTTTTGAAACTGGGTCTCACGAAGTTGCGGAGGGCCTCACTAAGTAGAGAGAGAGAGAGAGAGAGAAGGAGAGAGAGAGAGAGAGCTGAGGCTGGCCGCGAACCCGGATCCTCCGGTCTCCGCCTCCCAAAGTACTGGGATTACAAGCGTGCGCCATCACGCCCAGCTTGGTGTTCTTTTTTAAATCTCTAAGCCACACCTCAGCCATTTATATGTTTTATTATTTATTTATATGCTATTATTTGTGTGTGTGTGTGTGTGTGTGTCACTGGGGATTGAACCCAGGGGGCATTCTACCTCTGAGCTACACCCCCAGCCCTATTTTTTAAATTTTGAAAAAGGATCTCACTAAGTTAAAGAGGGCCTCGCTAAATTGCTAAAGCTCGCTGTAAACCTCTGATCCTCCAGTATCAGCCTCCAAAGTACTGGGATGACAAGCATGCACCACCATGCCCGGCTTAGTCTACCATTTTCAGAAAACTTAATAAATCCTGAATATTCTCTTGAACGTATTAGGTAACCAGTGTCCTAACACTCTCCTCCCTCATTGAGGTAACAGTATTATTTTGTAAGACCATTATTCTGTTGCAACTTTCATATTTACTCATTTTCCATTTGATTTTCAAATTTGATTTTCCTTCAGGCAATTTTAGCTTTTGTCCATGGAACCCTAGGGTCTGGTTCCTGTCAGAATTCCTAGACTTTAAATGCCTCCCAGTGCAGGACTGCACTCAAGGGAATAATGCAAGAAGCAAAAGACTGTTCCTAATTCCCTTTCACAACGGGCCTTACCTCCTTGCTCTCCAAGGTTGCATGAAGGTTATAGCTCCACAGTTTTCAGTCAGAGGAATCAGGGCGTGTTCTCAGAAGGAAGTCCCGATTAGGTTCAGTGTCCCTGCTGTCAGGGTGTGTCCTTGGAATGTGGCCCAGATTAAGTTAATGACCTACTTTTCTCCTGTGTAAAAGGAATCGAGTAGAGGATGCACTTCCCCAGAGAAGGAGAACTGCAGAGTTGGGGACTTGGGAGAGGACCAGCTTGCTGCTTGCTGTGGAAGCTGCCTCACAATCTCGTGGGCTTCACCATCTCCTCCAACTTTTACTTCCTGGTGAGTTCTCCAAACACGAGAAGGAGCCTCCTTCCCTTTCAGTGATGTGCGTCCTGCCAATCTTTAGACACGTGTCTCACCAAAGCCCCATTCCTGATTAACAGATTTTATTGCATCAGCAGTTACTTCATTTCGTCTCTCATTTTCTGTTTTGACTGCTAGAATGCCTTTTACATTTTTGTCTTGTATGTATTTCATGACACCTGTGCTGCTAGGAACTACTAGTAATTAATTGTTATAAAATTTACTCATGCCGGGCATGGTGGCGCACGCTTGTAATCCTAGTACTTGGGAGGCTGAGACAGAACGAGCGGCAGGTTCGCGGCCAGCCTCGGCTACTTAGTGAGGCCCTCCGCAATTTAGTGAGACCCTGTTTCAAAATAAAGACCAAGTCGGGCGTGGTGGTGCGTGCTTGTAATCCCAGTACTTGGGAGACTAAACAGGAGGATCACAGGTTTAAGGCCAGCCTCAGCTACTTAGTGAGGCCCTCTGAAACTTAGTGAGACCCTGTTTCAAAATAAAAGGATAAAAAATAGGGCTGGGGTGTAGCTCGGAGGTAGAATGCCCCTGGGTTCAATCCCCAGTACCACCAAAAAAAAAAAAAACCTCAAAATAAAGAACAAAAAATAGGGCTGGGGGTGTAGCTCGGAGGTAGAATGCACCTGGGTTCCATCCCCAGTACCAAAAAAAAAAAAAAAGATTTACTCATAATTAAAATGAAACTAAATCAAATTATCTTTAAATAAAATTAAGTAGCTAAGCCTCACATCTTTAGCAGCACTATTACATTTCAGGTATTATGGAACCAACTAAGTCTGGTGGCTACTGTAGTGGACTGAGCAGATTCAGAGCATTTCTTTCAATACAAAAGTTTGATTTGGTGCCTTAATCTATTTTTTTTTTTGGCGGTACCGGGGATTGAACCCAGGGGCGTTCTACCTCCGCGCTACACCCCCGGCCCTATTTTTTTTTATATACTTTATTTTGAAACCGGGTCTCACGAAGTTGCGGAGGGCCTCACGAGAGAGAGAGAGAGAGAGAGAGAGAGAGAGCGAGCGCGCGCGCGAGAGCTGAGGCTGGCCACGAACCCGGATCCTCCGGTCTCCGCCTCCCAAAGTACTGGGATTACAAGCATGCGCCACCACGCCCAGCTTATATTTTAATATAGATTTTACTTTTTTGTTTCATATGTTGTGCAATTCTACTTATGTTAATTTTGTGGGTTTCATGAAATGATTTTTTTTTTTGTGGCACTGGGGATTGAACCCAGGGGCATTCTACCTCCGAGCTACACCCCCAGCCCTATTTTTTTTTTTTATTCTTTATTTTGAAACAGGATCTCACTAAGTTGCGGAGAGCCTCATTAAGTAGCTGAGGCAGGCCACGAACCCGGATCCTCTGGTCTCAGCCTCCCAAATACTGGGGTAACAAGTGCGTGCCACCACACCCGGGTTATTCTTTATTTTTGAAAGAGGTTCTTACCAAATTGCTGAGGACCTTGCTAAGTTGTTGAGGCTGGCCTTAAACCTGTGAGTCTCCCTGCCTCAGCCTCCCAAGTACTGGGATTAAAGGTGTGAGCCACCATGTCTGCCTTTCATGAAATGATTTTTATTTTTATGTAGTACTAGGGATTAAACTAAGGACATTCTACCTCTGGGATATAATGCCAGCCCTTTTTTATTTTTGAAACAGGGTCTTGCTAGTTTGCTGAGAGTCTCACTTTATTGCTGAGGCTTTCCTCAAACCTCCAATCCTCCTATCTCAGCCTCCCAAGTACTAGGATTACAGGTATGCCACACCATGTCTAACAACGAAGTAATTTTTTTTTTTCAGTACTGGGGATGGAACCAAGGGACATTTTACCTCTGAGCTACACCCCCATCCCTATTTTTATTCTTTATTTTTTTATTTTTTGCGGTACCGGGGATTGAACCGAGGGGCGTTCTACCTCCGAGCTACACCCTTGGCCCTATTTTTTTTTATATATACTTTATTTTGAAACCGGGTCTCACAAAGTTGCGGAGGCCTCACTAAGTATCTGAGGCTGGCCGCAAACCCGGATCCTCCGGTCTCCGCCTCCCAAGTACTAGGATTACAAGCGTGCGCCACCATGCCCAGCTTAAAAAATGTGATTTCTAAAGTGAGGCATGATGGCCCATGCCTGTAATCCCAGTACTTGGGAGGCTGAGATAGAAGGATCACAGTTTTGAAACCAGCCTCAGCAATTTAGCAAGACTTTCAGCAATATAGTCAGACCTTGTTTCAGAAAATAACAACAGAAGGGAAAACCCAAAAGAGTAAAAAATAAGAAAGAAAAAAACCCTCCTTCAAGAGGTTCATCTCCCTCCACCCTTATGCAAATCTACACACCACAGGACCACAGCAGGTTTACAGAATGCAGTATACAAACCACAATTTATAATAATTATAAAACAGTATTTACATGATATATTTTTGTGTTATTTTTCATAATGTACTTCAAAAATATGCAAGATTGTTTCATAGAGAAAATTTTTCTTACATTTCAGTAAGCACATTATCTATGGTTATTTTTTGGTTTTACTTAAGGTGTATATGAAAGTTGCCTATTTCCATTCAAAAACTTTGTATCTCCCAGGGCCTGGGAGCACAACTGTTATCAATTATTTGGCCAGCAGAGATGTGAGGATTGCAAGTTGAGGCTAGCACACAGTATTTTAGCCAGACATGTATCAAAAAAAAAAAAAAATTAAAGGTGTGGGGATGTAGCTCAGTGGTAGAATGCCCCTGGGTACAATGCCAAGTACCTCGAAAAATTGCTTACTGTTTATTCTTTTTCCATTTGCTGCGTTGTTAATGGATAAACCGGATGTTGAGAGTCATGAAAGGGCTGGGTTTTGATCTGTGTTTCCATGTGAGATGATGGCATTTCCATTTACAGTATCTATGTGCATTTATTTTGGTTTTACATTGATTTTTTCTTTAAAGCCTCTCTCTCTCTCTTTTGGGGGGGGGTGGATCCGGGGATGGATCCCAAGGGTTTTCTAACACTATTTTAAAATTTTTCTTTGGAATAGGGTCTCAAGAAATTGTTGAGGCTACCTTTGAACCTGTGACCCTCCTGTCTCAGCTTCCCAAGTTTGGGGATTACAGGCGTCACTATGCCCAGCAAAAGCCATCGTCTTTTACACTAGAGTTGGTCTTTGCTTTCAGATCTGTTCATTGCTACAAGGTAAGAGGAAAGAAGGCACAATTATTTTGGTTATGTCAAGTCGGTATCCCAAGTATTGGAATAGCACATATCCCAACCCTGATTTTGAAATTGAGAGATCCTACAAAACAATATCAGTTTTCTAGACCATAGTTCTGAATTGATAGGAAAGAAAAAAGACAGGTGAGGGGACCCAGAGATCACTTATTTTGTTGACACAATGATTGCAGAATACATTTTTTTTTTTTTTTTTTTTTTTTTTGCAGTACCCGGGATTGAACCCAGGGGCATTCTACCTCCGAGCTACACCCCCAGCCCTATTTTTTTTTTTATTCTTTATTTTGAAACCGGGTCTCATGAGGTTGTGGAAGGCCTCACTAAGTAGCTGAGGTAGCGAACCCGGATCCTCCCGTGTCAGTCTCCCAAGTACTGGGATTACAAGCGTGCATCACCACGCCCGGCTCCCGAATACAGATTTGTGAGGGGAAAAAGGGTCCCTAACACTCCACCAAAGAACTAAGCAACTGTTCATGTAGCCTGGGGAGGACTGGGAAATCTCAATCCTGTCCTTAAATAGTGGTGCAGAATACCTTAAATACTAAGGAGATATTGAGGATACAGAATGGCCCCTCCTTCTTGGCTCTTTAAGCCACCTAGAGAAAGAGTCCAATCTGTGGGACTAACCTTCCTCAAATACAGAGACCTGTCCACTACTCCTGCTCTGGTGAGAAGTGGATAAATAATATTTTGCTTGCATGAATGACTAAGTAACTCTAACTTCCCCCAAAGACTTCTTGTATTGCTGTAATTTTTTTTTCTGAAATATGACTGTGTTTGGCCATACGGAGTTTAAAGAAGTAAAGTAGAATTATAGAATTAGGGTAGATCCTAATCCAATATGGCTAATATCTTTATATGAGGTGGAGATTAGGGCCCAGATGTGTGCAGAGAGAAGGCCATGTACATGATCATATACAAGTGAAGCAGAGAGGGTCAGAAGAAACAAACCCTAAAGACCTTGTTATATTTGTGTGTGTGTGGTACTGGGGATTGAACCCGGGGGCATTCTACCTCAGAGCTACACCCCCAACCCATTTTATTTTGAATCAGGGTCTCACTTAGTTGATGAGAGTCTTACTACTTGCTGAGGCTGTCCTCGAACATGCAATCCTCCTGTCTCAGCCTCCCAAGTACTGGGATTACAAGAGTGCCCCACCACACCTGGCTCTAAAATTTCTTCTTTTTTTTTGCTGTACTAGGGATTGAACCCAGGGACATTCTACCTCCAAACTACACCCCCAGTCCTATTTTTTTATTCTTTATTTTGAAACAGGGTCTTACTAAATTGCAGAGGGCCTGACTAAGTAGCTGAGGCTGGCTGTGATCCTTGGATCCTCTGGTCTCAGTCTCCTAAGTATTGGGATTAGAAGTGTTTGCCAACACCCCGGCATATAGTTTGCATCTAAAATGTCCATCAAAGCCTCATATGCTAAAGGCATGGGTCCCCAAGGCAACAGGGTCCCCAAATGGGACTTTTAGGCAGTAACCAGTTCCTGAGAGCTTGGATATAACCAATGGACTGGTCCATCCAAGTACTTTGAAAGCCACTAGGAACAATGATTCCATATTCACTGAGAGACTGATTTCTTAGGCAATGCACTGGAGGTTCCTGAATGGTAGAAAAACTGGGTGTGAAAGTAATTTTTGAAAAAACAAAAAGAAGACATTGTAATGACAGGGATGGGTATCTGATTATTCATATTAGTCGCACTTTTCCAGAATAAGGGGTCATGTATAACTTTTTTGGGTATTGAGGATTGAAGCCAGGGGCATTCTACCATCAAGCAAGATCCCCCTCTTCCCCAGCCCTTTTAATTTTTTATTACTTTTTATTTTGAAAGGTCTTATTAAGGTGCTGGGGCTGACCTCAAACCTGCCATCCACCTGTCTCAGCCTCTTAAATACTGGGATTATAGGTGTGTACCACCATGCCTGGTGGTTATGTAAAACTCTTAAAATCTTTGAGTACAAGACAGAAAAAAATAACTGAAATTGTATCTATCATTTTTAAATGTGTACACTTATCATATTATTAGGGCTTCCTCAACCTATATTTAAGTCATTTATTAAAGTGGAAAATAGCCAGGCGTGGTGGCGCACGCTTGTAATCCCAGTACTTTGGGAGACAGAGATCGGAGGATCCGGGTTCACGGCCAGCCTCAGCTCTCTCTCTCTCTCTCCTTAGTGAGGCCTCCGCAACTTCGTGAGACCTGGTTTCAAAATAAAGTATAAAAAAATAGGGCTGGGGGTGTAGCGCGGAGGTAGAACGCCCCTGCGTTCAATCCCCAGTACCGCAAAAAAAAAAAGTGGAAAATAAACCAGGTGTGGTGGCGCACGCTTGTAATCCCAGTACTTGGGAGGCTGAGACAGGAGGATTGCAGGTTCATGGCCAGCCTTAGCTACTATGAGGCCCTCTGCAACTTAGTGAGACCCTGTTTCAAAATAAAGAATTAAAAAATAGGGCTGGGGGTGTAGCTCGGAGGTAGAATGCCCCTGGGGTGAATCCCCAGTACCAAAAAAAAAAAAAAGTGGAAAATACAGCTGGGTATGGTGGTACATGCCTTTAATCCTAGTACTTGGGAGGTTGAGACAGGAAGATCACAGGTTTGAGGACAGCTTCAGCAAGTAGTTAGACTCATCAACTTAGTAAGACCATGTTTCAAAATAAATAGGGCTGGGGTATTATAGCTCAGAGGTAGAATGCCCCCTAGGTTTAATCCCCAGTGTCATACACACACATACACACACACACACACACACACAGAAAATACCCTATAGTAATCAGGGTTATGAGGATTAACCAAATATATAAAAATCTATAATCACAGAATCAAAGTTTATAAAATTACCTTTTTTCTCATTTCAGGTACATATCAGTGAGTGGATTTTATTAGTATTCGTGGCATATTACTATTTGTCATCGAAGTGCAATTGATTATTATTAATTTTTTAAATTAATTAATTTATTTATTTATTTATTGTGGTACTAGGGATTGAACACAGGGCCATTCTACCTCTGAACTACACCCCAGCTCTTTTTTTTTTTTTTTTTTTTTTTGCGGTACCGGGGATTGAACGCAGGGGCGTTCTACCTCCGCGCTACGCCCCCGGCCCTATTTTTTTATACTTTATTTTGAAACCGGGTCTCACGAAGTTGTGGAGGGCCTCTCTGAGAGAGAGAGAGAGAGAGAGAGAGAGAGAGAGAGAGAGAGCTGAGGTTGGCCGTGAACCCGGATCCTCCGGTCTCCGCCTCCCAAAGTACTGGGATTACAAGCG
>PVJS01058238.1:0-11835 GCA_004027185.1 Glis glis
CCTATTTTTTCTATGCTTTATTTTTGAAACCGGGTCTCACGAAGTTGCGGAGGGCCTCGCTAGGGAGAGAGAGAGAGAGAGAGAGAGAGAGGAGAGAGGAGAGAGAGAGAGAGAGAGATTGATCGCACGCGCATGCGCGCTGAGGCTGGCCGCGAACCCGGATCCTCCGGTCTCCACCTCCCAAAGTACTGGGATTACAAGCGTGCGCCACCACGCCCGGCTTGCCGCTAGTTTTCAAAATGTAACTAAAAATAACCAGGATAGTGGATCTTTATAACCCTCCAAGACAACCCTGAGTCAAATCTTACAAAGATACAATCTCATAAAAGCACACACACACACAAATCTGCCGCGCATAAACTCACCCCGGGAAAGCCTCTTCTATAATTTCCGTTTTCTGTAAACAAACAAGCAAACATGTAAATGATCTGAATAAAACAAGGGGGGGGACTTTCCTAGGGAAATATTACAAGCAACAAAGGCAAGACAGCAGAAGCAGCAAAGCGCTGAGGGAGCAATAGCCGCTTGGCCCGTCACAAAGGCTGCGGTGAATTTCAAAGGCCACTTCGATCTGACAGCAGTTCGGGAACCGCCGAGCCCCGGTGTCAAGGCGCAGGCGGGAGAGGAGGCGGCCCGGGCCGAGCTCCTGGACCTCGGCGGCTCCCGCTCCGGAGCCCCGAATTCCCGCAGATGCACTCACCACCACCTCCTCGAAAATGCTCTGCAGCTGCGTCTCCATCGGCACCATCGTCCCGGCCTCCCCGGGGTGCCGGGCAGCGAGCCGGCCAGGCCCGAGCTCCGGGAAGAAAGCGCCGAGGGGCGGAGCCGCCGGGAGGAAGCCGCCGTTTTCTGGCGTCGCTTCCTTCCTTCCGGAGCCCAGTAAACAACAGGAGCCTGCACGGAAGCCGGGAAGGGCCAGGGGCGCGCCGTTTACGAAACCCCCAGAAACCAGTGTTCCGACTAAATGGTTCCGCTGGGACAAGGGCGGCCCGCAACCTGCTCGACAGCGCCCCCCCGCGCCCGCCGAGCCTCGAGTCCAAGTCCTCTCTAGTCGCGTCGACAGCTGGCCACCGCCTCCTGGCGGGAGCCGCAGTTGCTTCCTGCTTGGGGCTAGTTAAAGGGGAAGAAAAGCACTTGGAGGCCAGAGGCTGCAGCCTGCAGAAGATGCTCCGGCTGCCTTAGGGTGCAAGCTATGAGTGTCTGACCTTCTGGACAAGTTGGAACCATACCTTTCATGACCCCCAAGGACTATGTCTTCTCAGCTATGGTAACCTCAGTGCCTAGCCCAGCGATGGACACTTAGCTGGCTTTCAATGCATGTTGAAAAAGAGTGAACGGAAGCATTGCTACTAATCTTTAGTTAGAATCACTGAATAATAATGCCTACCGTTTTTAGTTATAGTCATATAAAAATAATATTTGACAATTCTTGAATACTGCTGGAGGCAGAGATGGGCTGGAAGAATGACAGAGGCAGTACTAAAATCCAATACCCTAACAATCTATTCCTTTCTGTATGCTTACCAGGTTATTTTATTGTGTATTCTCTTTGATCAGATTTTAGTTCTAAGACTTTTCATATACTACTTGGCACATTTCCATGCTTCCTCTCTGTGTTGTCCGAATCAGTGTATTCTCCATGAATGCCAGCGAAGTCTTAATATTGGCCAGAGCTTGTATGATAAAGAGGTAAATATTTGCAGAATTAGCCAGAGATGGTGGCACACTCCTGTAATCCCAGTACTTGGGAGGCTAAGACAGAGGGATCGCAGGTTCGTGACCAGCCTCAGCAATTTAGTGAGACCCTGTTTCAAAATAAAAAATAAAAAATAGGGCAGGGGGTGTAGCTCTGAGGTAGGGTGCCCCTGGGTTCAATCTCCAGTTCTTTCTCTCTCTCTCTCTCTCTCTCTCTCTCTCTCACACACACACACACACACACACACACACACACACACAGAAATTAATTTTTACATCATGCTCGCTGATAGTGCACTCACTGAACAAAAATTGAATATCCATTTCCAGGCCTTCTTGATGCGTTTCCCCATGCCCATTTTTGTTGATGTATAATTTATTTACAGTGAAATGCATAAAATTTAAATGTATATGCCATATATGGTGGCACACACCTGTAATCCCTAGTACTTGTGAGGCTGAGACAGGAGGATCACATGTTTGAGGTCAGACTCAGTAATTTAGCAAGACCCTTTTTAAAAAATAAAAAATAAGCCAGGCGTGGTGGTGCAAGTCTGTAATCCCAGTACTTGGGAGGCTGAGATAGGACGATCACAGGTTCAAGACCGGCCTCAGCAACTTAGTGAGGGCCTCCACAACTTAGTGGAACACTGTTTCAAAATAAAAAATAAAATAGGGCTGGGGGTGTAGCTCAGAGGTGGAACGCCCCAGGTTCAATCCCCAGTACCACAAAAAAATAAACAAAATAAAATAGGGCTGTAGCTCTGAGATAGAATGCCTCTGGATTCTACTTTCAGTACTCTGTGTGTGTGTGTGTGTGTGTGTGTGTGTGTGTGTGAATGAATATATCCATGAATTTTGACAAATGTTCACACTTGACTAATGTTCAACTAACACCTCAGTCAAGATACAGAATATTATATGTTACCCTGGAAAGTTCCCGATACCCCTCCTTTGCTGTCAACTCCACCTCCATGAGACACATACTTTTAATTTACATAACCATTAATTAGTTTCTTATGTTCTTGATGTGTATATGATTGGACTGTTTAATTAGTTTGTCCATTATTAATCAGACAGTTTCTCATAAGTTTTTTATTTGTTGGAGTTCTAATATATTCTGTATGCAAGTTTCTCATAAGATAAATATATGGTGAATGTTTCCTCCTGTCTTGGTCATTTTCCCATGTCTAAAGTGGTGTCGTTGATTAGGAAAAAAATTTTAGTTTTTTGGAGTTCAATTTTTTAATTTTTAAATTTTATGGTTATTATTTTAGTAGCCTAAGAAATCTTTTTCTTCCCTAAGGTTATGATGCTATCCTTTAGTGTTTTGTTTTTTCTAGAAACTTTATAGTTTTAGCTTTTTGTTTTGTTCTGTTTTTGTGGTACTGGGGATTGAACCTAGAGGCATTCTACCTCCAAGCTACATCTCCAGCCCTTTTTTATTTTTTGTTTTGAAACAGGGTCTCATTAGGTTACTTCGAGTCTCACTACATTGCCGAGACTGTCCTCGAACCTGCAATCCTCCTGTCTCAGCCTTCAAAGTACTGGGACTACAGGAGTATGCCACCACACCCGGTTTATAGTTTTATATTTGATGTTTAGGTCCATGATCTATTTGCGTTAATTTTTTTGGATGGTGTGAGGGAGGCAAAACTGTCTTCCTGCCTGCTCCAGAGGTATTGTGACAGCTACCAGGGGCTGATGGTCTAGGGCCACTGCCTTGGTTAGCCCAGAAGAGAGAAAATGAAGCTAAAGGGAATTATTCTTGAGACATAAAAGCTATTGGAATCTTCTCTGCTAAGTTTCAGACTTACTTGGGGCCTATGGCCTCTTTCTTTTTGCCTATTTCTCTTTTTTAAAGCAGTAATGTCTTATCCTAGGCCTGTCCTACCATTGCATTTTGTTGTTGTTGTTGTTTTGTGATGCTGGGGATTGAACCCAGGAGCATTCTACCTCCAAGCTACACCCCAGCCTTATTTTATTTTTATTTTGAAACAGGATTTCACTAGGTTGATGAGAGTCTCACTACTTGCTGAGGCTGTCCATCCTCCTGCCATCCTCCTGTCTCAGCCTCCCAAGTACTGGGATGACAAGCTTGCACCACCATACCCAGCTTGCCATTGCATTTTGGAAACATGAAACTTGATACCTTCTTTTGCAGGTTCATAGCTAGACATGAATTTTACTATGAGATCAGACCTCAATCCTCATCCATTTATTCCAGCACCATTTGCTGAAACAATTTTTCCACTGAATGGTTAATTCTTGGATTCTCTTTTGTTCTACTGTTTGATCCTTATGCCACTATCATGTTGTCTCAAGTGCTATACCTTATTAAAAAGACTTGAATAGTATAAGTAGTTCAAATTTATTTTTTCCACGCTTATTTTGGCATGCTTTGTGTTTCCATACAAATTTCGGGGGGGTTACTGGGGATTGAACCCAGGAGCATTCTACCTCTGAGCTATACCCCCAGCCCTATTTTTTATTTTATTTTGAACAGGGTCTCGCTAGATTGATGAGAGTCTCACTACTTGCTGAAGCTGTCCTCAAACCTGCGATCCTCCTGCCTCAGCCTCCCAAGTACTAGAATTCCAGGCATGTGCCACCATGCCTGCTTCATCCAAATTTTATAATCTGTTAGAAATACTGTGTTTTTATTGGGATTAAAACATATACATATATCTATATCTATCTATCTATCTATATATATATATATATTAATTTGGGGGCTAATTGATACCTAAGCAATATTGAGTTTTCATTCTATTAACATGGTAGATCTTCCCACTTATTTAGGTCTTTTTTTCAGCAATATTTTTTTTTGTCTTGCTAAAGTGTACAGGTTTGTGCACTCCTATAATCCCAGTACTTGGGTGGCTGAGACTGGAGGATTGCAGGTTTGAAGACAGCCTCAGCAAGTAGTGAGTCTCTTATCAACTTAGCGAGATCCTGTTTCAAAATAAAAAATAAAATAGGGGTGTAGCTCAGAGGTAGAATGCCCCTGGTTTCAATCCCCAGTACTACTAAATAAATATAAAAATAAAAAATAAAGCGTACAGGTTTGTTCAATTTATTTGTAAGTATTTTATTATTTTTTTCTATGCTATTTCAAAAAGCATTTAAAAGTTCTATTTTAGCCAGGCATGGTGGCACACACCTGTAATCCCAGTACTTGGGAGATTGAGACAGGAGGATTGTAGGTTTGAGGACATCCTCAGCAAATAGTGAGACTCTTATTAACCTACTGAAACCCTATTTCAAAATAAAAATAAAATAGGGCTGGGGGTGTAGCTTAGAGGTAGAATGCCCCTGGGTTCAATCCCCAGTGTCACAAAAAAGTTCTTTTCCAATTGAAATTTTGCTAGCATCTAAAAATAGAATTGATTGTTGTATATTGACTCTTTTTCTCGTGACCTTGATAAATTCACTTACTAGTGCTAGTTTTTTTTTTGTAGCTCCCTTAGAATCATCTATGTACACAGTCATGGTCATCTGCAAAGGAGACAGATTTACTTCTTCCTTTCCAATCTATGTCTTAACTTTGTTTCTTTTTAATGTTTTATTATACCAGTTGAGACCTTCAGTAGTACATTGTTGAATAGAAGTGGTAAGAATGCATCCTGTTTTGTTCTTGATCTTGGGGGAAAAATAGCCTTTCACCATTAAGTATAATGTCATTGGCTGCCTTTGTCATTTCATTAATGCTGTTTATCATATTGAGGGAGTTCCCTTCTAGAAATGAGAATTTTTATAATGAATAGATACAGAAATTTGCCAAATGCTTTCTCTGCTTCTATTGAGGGGATTGTATGATTTTTCTTCTTTATTAATGTGGTGAATTTAAATGATTGACATTTGAGCCGAGAGTGGTGGCTCATGCCTGTAATCCCAGTACTTGGGAGGCTGAGACAGGAGGATTGCAGGTTCGAAGCCAGCAACTTAGTGAGGCTCTCAGCAATTTAGCGAGACCTTGTTTCCATATAAAATATAAAATAGGGCTTGGGGTGTATCTCAGAGGTAGAATGCCCCTGGGTTCAATCCCCAGTACCTAATAAATAAATAAATAAATAAATAAATAAATAAATGATTGACATTTGAATGCTGAACCAACTTTGTTTCCATGGAAGAAATGCTACTTGGTCATGAGTTATAATCCTTTTTTTTTTTTTTTTTTTTTGCAGTACCGACGATGGAACCCAGGGGCATTCTACCTCTGAGCTACACCCCTGGCCCTATTTTTTATACTTTATTTTGAAACCGGGTCTCATGAAGTTGCGGGGGGCCTCACTAAGTAGCTGAGCTGGCCGCGAACCTGGATCCTCTGGTCTCAGCCTTCCAAGTACTAGGATTACAAGCGTGCACCACCATGCCCAGCTTTATAATCCTTTTATATATTGTTGAATTCTATTTATTAATATTTTGTTGATTTTGTGCATTTTTATTCATATTCCACTATCATTGCCAACCTCTAATACATCTGTTATACCTTTTGGATGATCAACTTTCTTTAACTCATAACGAAAATTGCTAGTGTGAGTTATACTACAGACTGCTAAAAATGTGATCTTCCCTTGGAGCTGCTAGGCATTAAACTGATGATTCCCTAGTAATTCCTGGCAGAAACTTAGTTTCCTAGCAATTGTAATATGCACATACAACCACTGTATGTCATTGTTAACCACACAATAGCTACTAAAAACTGAGATGAACTATTCAAACATCCCACTGGAGAATAGCTTTGATTCCTTGCCCAAGTCTCAAAGCTGTTTTTCTGAGGCAAATTCCTTTCCAGATATGAACCTGTAAAATTAGATAACAAGTTATCTGCTTCCAAAGTGCAAAGATGGGTCAGGCATAGGACAGACACTTTTATTCCAAAAGGAGAAAATAAAAAATAAAAAATAAGAAAGGGGTCATGGGTTCACAAGTCCCAAGCAAATCTGAAACCTAGGAGGGCTATTCTGAAGATTTAAGGCTCTCTTTGGCTCGATGCTCTGTGGCTGGTGGTAAATATGAGGAAGCCTTCCATGTGGGAGCATCCAGGTGGAGACTGTAAGTGCCTGCGTAGGATGGTCAGCATCCACACACGAGAGGGCATGATGGCAAGACCGAGAGGACGCTTATATACCAGGAATTGATCAAAGAAAAATAGTAAGTTCTTATGAGTTAGGTTTCACACTGTGAAAGTAGTGTTATTTGATTGAAACTGGAAGTTTTTATATGAACTCATGGATTTCAAAATGTAGATAGTTGCAGACATACATCTGGACGAGAGATGTCAGTATGTGCACACACATAGGCAAACATAAACATGTGCCCATGTATACATATGTACATGTGTATGTGTGTTCCCTTGCTCTAGAAGTGGCAAGGCTTAGGAGTAGCAGCAATGCAATGATCATACCTTGTGCTCAGATCTAAATACCAGGGACTTTGGTGTGATGCTTGATTACAGACTGAGGGCAGGGAAAGTACAAGCTGAACAGAAAGCATGTTTTACCAGAATGTAAGAAAAATCTTGAAGACTCATGAGGAGTTTGAAAGGCATTCTCACTGTCAAATCAGGACAATATGAACATCAAATAATGATAATAATGGATTACAATCCATTGATTAAAATAGGAAACCATAAATTCACAAAACTCTAGATACATAGATGAATATTCATGAAAAATGACATTACAGCTCCAGTGAAACTTAATAAACAATACTTATTTTTTTTGTGTGTGTGTGATACTGGGGATTAAACCCAAGGGCATTCTACCTCTGAGCTATACCCCCAGCCCTATTTTTTATTCTTTATTTTGAAACAGGGTCTCACTAAGTTGCAGAGGCCCTCACTAAGTAGCTGAGGCTGGCTGTGAATCTGCGATCCTCCTGTCTCAGCCTCCCAAGTACTGGGATTACAAGCGTGCACCACCACACCTGGCTTAAAATACTTATTAATAAAAAAAAGACATAAAGTAACTTCAGAGCTGGGGCAAGTGCTCAGTGGTAGAGTACTTGCCTAGCATATACGAGATCCGGGGTTCTGTTACTACCACTTCAAAAAAAGTAACCCAACCACCACCTTAATCAGGTGATCAAAGTGAACATCATGAGTAATGGGAAATTTTGAATAACACACCACCTGATAGATTATGTTGAGAAGAACACTGTATCATTTGTTATTTTCAGCTAACATTACATGACCTGAATCTAATTATGAGGAAATACAAAATAAAATATTGAGTGACTTTCTACAAAACAACTGGTCTAGCCGGACATGGTGGCACATGCCTGTAATCCTAGTACTTGGGAGGCTAAGATAGGAGGATCGCAGGTTCGAGGACAGCCTCAGCAAATAGTGAGACTCTCATCAGCCTAGCGAGACTCTGTTTCAAAATAAAATAAAAAATAGGGTCGGGGGGTGTAGCTTGGAGATAGAATGCCCCCGGGCTCAATCCCCAGTAACACACACACACACACACACACACACACACACACACATGCACACACACATGCACACACACAAAAATGGGTCTGTAATATTGAAAAGTGTCAAAGTTGGCCAAGCATGGTGGCACATGCCTATAATCCCAGTACTTGGGAGGCTGAAACAGGAGGATAGTTGGTTCAAGGCTAGCCTCAACAACTTAGTGAGACTCTTTCAAAATAAAAAATAAAATTGGGATCCAGGCGTGGTGGTGCATGCTTTTAATCACAGTACTTTGGGAGGCAGAAACCGGAGGATCCGGGTTCGTGGCCAACCTCAGCGCTCTCTCTCTCTCTCTCTCTCTACCTACCTACTGAGGCCCTCCGCAACTTCATGAGACCTGGTTTCAAAATAAAGTATAAAAAAAAATAGGGCCGGGGGTGTAGCGCGGAGGTAGAATGCCCCTGGGTTCAATCCCCGGTACCGCAAAAAAAAAAAAAAAAAAAAAAATTGGGCTACGGGTGTAGCTCAGAGGTAGAATGTTTCTGGGTTCAATCCCCAGCACCAAAGGAAAAAAGAAGTGTCAAAGTCAAGGTTAAGGACTCACTGAAAACATCTTCCAGAATGAAGGAACTATTCCATGACAGCTAAATGCTAAGCATGGTTTTGAATAGAATGAATGCTCTCATTCTAAAAGACAGTTGACAAAAACTGGATGGGCTCTGAGGATTCGACAGTACATAGGTATCAATGTTAACTACTTGGTTTTATGTTATGGTTATATAGGAAATGCCTTTATCTACAGAATATGTACACATTGAAGTACTTGGAGAAGATGCAAGACCAGGTTAGCAACTTATTCTAAAATAGTTCAGGGGAAAATTGTTCTTCACATTAATATTTCCAATTTTTCTGATAGTTCATAATTATTTCAAAGTTTCAAAAATTACTAGACATTGAACCAGAAGGATAAGAATAAGGAAAAACACATTTGCAACAATAAAATAATAACAATAACAACAACAACAATAATAATGATGATGATGATGCCAGTGGTTCTCTTCAAATTTCTGAACAAAAAAGGTGGATTCCTAAAAAAACCAAAAAAACCCCATATATCTTTGGGTTTTTTTTTTTTTTTTGCAGTACTGGGGATTGGACCCAGGGGCGTTCTACCTCTGCGCTACACCCCTGGCCCTATTTTTTATACTTTATTTTGAAACCGGGTCTCACAAAGTTGCAGAGGGCCTCACTAAGTAGAGAGAGAGAGAGAGAGAGAGAGAGAGAGAGCTGAGGCTGGCCTCGAACCCGGATCCTCTGGTCTCCACCTCCCAAAGTACTGGGATTACAAGCATGTGCCACCACGCCCAGTCAAAAACCATGTATCTTTTATTTTGTTTTCTTGTCTTTACTGCATTGGCTCAGGCTTCCAGTATGATGTTGAAAGGGAATGGTGAAAGGATTTATCTTTGCCTTATTTCTGATCTTAGTAGAAAAGCTACTACCTGCTTACCAGTAACAATAATATTTGCTATAGGACATGTGTGGATATTCCTTATCAAGTTGAGGATGTTCTCTTCTATTTCTAATTTACTGATGATTGTTTTTAAAGTCATAAATAGGTATTAAATTTTGTCCAATTTTTCTGTATCTATTGATATGATAATGTTATTTTCTTTTTCAGCTTGTTAGCTTGTTAATGTGATAAATTGCATTAATAGCAAAAAAAAAAAAAAAGGTGGATTCCTCTAAACTAATCCTTAGTAACAAGAAAGAGGTGGTTCTGTTACATCCGTTATGCCATAACTAATGGTCGGTCTACTCACTTCAAATAGTTCCATAAAAGCCTCCCAGGACTTGGGAGGCTGAGACAGGAGGATCGCTTATCAACTTAATGAGACCCTATTTCAAAATAAAATATAAAGCTGGGTGTGGTGGCACACATTTGTAATCCTACTACTTGGGAGACTGAGACAGGGGGATCGCAGGTTTCGAGAACAGCCTGAGTAAGTAGTGAGACTCTCATCGACTTAGTGAGACCCTGTTTAAAAAAAAAATAGGGCTGGAGGTGTAGCTTGGAAGTAGAATGCCTCTGAGTTTAATCTCTAGTACCAAAAAAATATAAAACAAAAAAACCAAGCCAGGCAGGGTGGCACACTCTTGTAATCCCAGTACTGGGAGACTGAGACAGGATGATCACAGGTTCACGGCCAGCCTCAGCTACTTAGTGAGGCTCCAACTTAGTGAGACCCTGTTTCAAAACATAAAAGAGCCGGGCATGGTGGTGCATGCTTGTGATCCCAGTACTTGGGAGGCTCAGACCAGAGGATCCGGGTTCGTGGCCAGCCTCAGCTACTTAGTGAGGCCTCCACAATTTAGTGAGACCCTGTTTCAAAATAAAGAATAAAAAATCGGACTGTGGGTGTAGCTTGGAGGTATAATGCCCCTGGGTTCCATCCCCAGTACAGCAAAATATGGCTGGGGGTGTAGTTGACCTTTGGGTTCAACCCTGGTACAAAAAAAAAATAGTCCCATAAATCATTAGCTTGGAATTTCCATAAAATGTTACATAATATCTTCAACAGAAAATATCTAACCACTGCAATATTCACTAGAATGAAAAAGGAGCAGTGCGTGGTGGCGCACGCTTGTAATCCCAGTATTTGGGAGGCAGAGACCGGAGGATCTGGGTTTGCGGCCAGCTTCAGCTACTTAGGCCTCCGCAACTTCGTGAGACCCGGTTTCAAAATAAAGTATAAAAAATAGGGCCGGGGGTGTAGCTCAGAGGTAGAACGCCCCTGGGTTCAATCCCCGGTACTGCAAAAAAAAAAAGAAAAAAAAGAAAAAGGAGCATAAGAAAGGGACTAGTTAGAGACACGCGTGAATAAGTAACATGGCGACTGTCCTTGCTTTCCTCCACACTGGCCCAGGCTTCATATGCAAAAATACACACAGCAGCTAAAAGCAGGTTGAGCAACAAAGGACAATACAGAACTGCATCTAAGGAAGTGTGCTGAGAGCAGCCTGATTAAATGAGTTCAAGGTGGAGGCTCAGTGTCGGGACAAGAAGCTGTGTCCAAAGTTTCAGGAAATACAGAAAGGACATAGAGGTGACTAACGGGACTGAGACAAAGTGAGAGCCCCCAGTTGTCTCTGAGAAAAAGGCAGGTATATCTGGTCATTGTTCGAGCTGCTCCATGACTAATACAGTCATCCCCAGTATCCATGGGTGTACCCCACCCCACAGATGCTCACGTCCCTCATATGAAATGGAGCAATATTTGCATATAACCGATGTGCATCCTTCCCTCTATGTTAAATCATCTCTAAATTACTTACAACACCTAATACCATGTAAATGCTATGTGGATAGTTGTCCTACTGTGTCATTTAGGGAATAACGGCAATAGAAAAAGTCTGTACATATTCAGTT
The DNA here is from genome assembly GCA_004027185.1 of Glis glis. Lineage (NCBI taxonomy): Eukaryota > Metazoa > Chordata > Mammalia > Rodentia > Gliridae > Glis > Glis glis. Next base: position 11,550 of record PVJS01058238.1, read on the forward strand.
ACAGAAGCAATTTTTTGTCCTAAATATTTTCAGTCTATGGTTGGTTGAATTCATGGATGTGGAACCCATGGATAGGGAGAGCCAACTATACTTTATTGAGCTAAGAGAATTAAGAAAGTAGCCGGGTGTGATGGCACACGCTTGTAATCCCAGTACTTTGGGAGGCGGAGACCGGAGGATCCAGGTTTGCGGCCAGCCTCAGCTCTCTCTCTCTCTCTCTCTCTCTCTCTCTCTCTCTACTCAGTGAGGCCCTCCGCAACTTCGTGAGACCCGGTTTCAAAATAAA
>PVJS01058239.1:0-11835 GCA_004027185.1 Glis glis
GGTACCAGGGATTGAACGCAGGGGCGTTCTACCTCCGTGCTACACCCCCGGCCCTATTTTTTATACTTTATTTTGAAACCGGGTCTCACAAAGTTGCGGAGGGCCTCACTAAGGAGAGAGAGAGAGAGAGAGAGAGAGAGAGAGCTGAGGCTGGCCGTGAACCTGAATCCTCCGGTCCCCGCCTCCCAAAGTACTGGGATTACAGGCGTGCGCCACCACGCCCGGCCTATTTTTATTCTTTATTTTGAAACAGGGTCTCACTAAGTTGCGGAGGGCCTCACTAAGTAGCTGAGGCTGGCCGCTAACCCGGATCCACCTGTCTCAGCCTCCCAAGTACTGGGATTACAAGCATGCACTACCAAGCCCGGCTTTTATTTTTATTTTGAAACAGGGTCTCGCTAGATTGATGAAAGTCTCACTATTTGCTGAGGCTGTCCTTGAACCTGCGATTGATCCTCCTTGTCTCAGCCTCCCAAGTACTGGGATTACAGGCATATGCCACCATGCCAGGCTTAACAATAAACTTTTAATAGTTCCTTCATTGTTCTTAGAAAAAATTGACTGTGGGGGGGGGGTGTTGGGAACTGAACCCAAGGCCTTGTGTATATCTGGCAAGTGATCTACCACTGAGCTATAACCCCAGCCCTAAAACTGCAATCTTTTAACATAGCTAACAAGGTTCCATATGATCACCTCTCTTGTCTCAACCCTTTCTATTCTTTCTTCTCAAAGTCCTTGTTTCAGCCATCTTTCAGTTACCTGCACATATGTTGCTTTCTCTTCCCTCTGAGTTTAATGTGTAATGTTCCCAAGTCTAGGTCAGTGTCAGCTACACCCTACCCTGCCCCTCCACTCACTGCAGGAATAATTTGGCCCAATGTCTTTTGAATTTCAGTTTAGACACAATTTCCTCCAAGAGGTCTTTCTGATGCCCCTCAGTCAGGTCAGGTTCTTTTTCTAGTGCTTCCATAACGTCCTGTATTTCTTTCTTTTCTTTCTTTTTTTTTTTTTTTTGAGGTACTGGGGATTGAACCCAGGGGCATTCTACCTCCGGGCTACACCCCCAGCCCTATTTTTTGTTCTTTATTTTGAAACAGGGTCTCACTAAGTTGCGGAGGACCTCACTAAGTAGCTGAGGCTGGCCGCGAACCCGGATCCTCCTGTCTCAGCCTCCCAAGTAATGGGATTACAAGTGTGCGCCACCACGCCCAGCAATAACGTCTTGTATTTCTCTTAGTCTATCCCTGGAAACATAGTATTATAAACTGCCTAGCTGGGCTTGGTGGTGCATGCTTGTAATCCCAGTACTTGGGAAGCTGAGACAAGAGGATCTCAGGTTTGCAGACAGCCTCAACTACTTAGTGAGGTCCTCCACAACTTAGTGAGTCCCTGTTTCAAAATAAAGAATAAAAAAATAGGGCTGGGGTGTAGCCCGGAGGTAGAATGCCCCTGGGTTCAATCCCTAGTACCGCCAAAAAACAACTGCCTGATTACTTGTCCATAGTCCTACTAGATCAACCTCAGGAAAGGAAGGTCTGTGCAGGCCTTATTCGCTATTGTATACCACGGTACCTGTATATAACAGGCAATAAATAAAGCCAGGCATGGTGGCTTGTAGCGATGCAGATGGTGTTGATGTTGATTGATTCATTAGAAGTCTCTCACATGAATGACAACATATTTAACATGACAAGATCTGAGGAGGCCCGGGAGGAAAAGAGATATCTCTTCTCTCTCACCTTCCTTCCATCAGTGTCCCTCTTTTATTGAGAATTATAACCAAAATATTGTAAGAATAATTAATCATAGGAAATAGAAAAGCAGTGATGGGGTGAGTCAGGGAAAAACATCAAGGTAGTCACAGATGAATCAGGGAAGGAAAGGGTAAACAAGGAAGGTGTCAGGGTCTTTGCTTATTGGTCTCATGGTCCTTGGAGATTTGTCTGTGAGGAGAAATCTCCACTTGGGTGGGCAGTTTGTGTCCCTCCCAAGCCGGACTGAGATGACCTCAAAGCTGATGACAAGGCCCACAACAGTGGCTCACACCTGCAATCCCAGTACTTGGGAGGCTGAGACAGGAGGATCACAGGTTCACGGCCAGCCTCAGCTACTTAGTGAGGCCCTCTGCAACTTAGTGAGACCCTGTTTCAAAATAAAGAATAAAAAATAGGGCCGGGGGTGTAGCTTAGAGGTAGAATGCCCCTGGGTTCAATCCCCAGTACCGCAGAACAAGCAAACAAAAAGCAATAAATAATTATTTGTTTAATGAATGAATGAAGCATTTATTGCCATTCTCATTTTGGTATTTACCACATACTGTCTTCCTAACTATAAATTTCCAAGGGCCAAGGACTCTAACTTACAGTTCTATGATACACCACTTAGTACCTACTGTGGTGGTAAGCACACAATAGATATCCATTGGGTTATTAATTTGACAGGTATGTATCATACAATTGCAATGTTAAATGCGAATGTGAAGTTCAGGATGAGGGAGATTGGGAAGAAAGAATCAGGGAGGCTAGTGTGGTGGCACACCCCTGTGAGCTCAGTACTTGGGAGCTGAGACAGGAGGATCACAGGTTCGAAACTAGCTTCAACAACTTAGTGAGGCCTTCTGCAATTTAGTGAGACACTGCTTCAAAACAACAACAAAAAGCCGGGTGTGGTGGCGCACGCTTGTAATCCCAGTACTTTGGGAGGCGGAGACCGGAGGATCCGGGTTCACGGCCAGCCTCAGCTCTCTCTCTCTCTCTCTCTTTCTCCCTGTCTCTCTCTCTCTCTCTCTACTTAGTGAGGCCCTCCGCAACTTCATGAGACCCGGTTTCAAAATAAAGTATAAAAAAATAGGGCCGGGGGTGTAGCTCGGAGGTAGAACGCCCCTGGCTTCAATCCCTGGTACCACAAAAAAAAAAAAAAAAAAAAGGGCTGGGGGTGAAGCTTGGAGGTAGAAGGCCCCTGGGTTCCATCCCCAGTTCCAAAAAACAAACAAACAAACAAAACAAAAAACAAGAATCAGGGAAGTGGGTCTGATTTAAACTCCCTAAGTATTTCCAGTTTTCATTTCAACTAGTAACTGTAGCTAGGGCCTTAATCACAGAGAAAACTTTAATGTATTACTTTCTTAGTAAAGGATATTTGTTATATTTCCAGTTGCTAAAGGGGTAAGGAATTAATTTTCTTCTTCTTCTTTTTTTTTTGGTGAGACCCTGTTTCAAAATAAAGAATAGAAAATAGGGCTGGGGGTGTAGCTTGGAGGTAGAAAGCCCCAGGGCTCGATACCCAGTACCGCAAAAAAAAAAAAAAAATTGGTTTTAGAGCCAGGCATGGTGGCACATGTCTGTAATTCCAGTATGAGGCTGAGAAAGGAGGATCACAGGTTCGAGGACAGCCTCAACAAGTAGTGAGACTCTCATCAACCTAGCAAGACACTGTTTCAAAATAAAAATAAAAAAAAGGCTAGGGGTGTAGCTCAGAGGTAGAATGCCAGTGGATTCAATCCCCAGTACCACACACACACACAAAAATGGTTTTAAAGGAGCTGGTGCCCTATGAGATGGCACATACCTATAATCCCAGTACTTGCAAGGCTGAAATAGGAGGATTGCAGGTTTGAGGCAAGCCTCAGCAAATTAGTGAGACCCTGCTTCAAAATAAAAAATAAAGCTGGGCATGGTGGCGCACATTTGTAATCCCAGTACTTGGGAGGCTGAGACAGGAGGATCACAAGTTCGAGACCAGCCTCAGCAAGTAGTGAGACTGTCATCAACCTAATGAGACTCTGTTTAAAAAAAAAAAAAAGCCAGGTGTGGTGGTGCACACCTGTAATCCGTGTACTTGGGAGGCTGAGACAGGAGGATCGCAGGTTCGAGGACAGCCTCAGCAAGTAGTGAGACTCTTATCAACCTAGCGAGACCCTGTTTCCAAATAAGAAATAAAATCGGGCTAGAGGTGTAGCTCAAAGGTAGAATGCCTCTGAGTTCAATCCTCAGTATCACCAGAAAAAAAAAAAAGGCCGGGCGTGGTGGCGCACTCTTGCAATCCTAGTACTTGAGAGGCAGAGACTGGAGGATTCGGGTTCGTGGCCAGCCTCAGCTACTTAGTGAGGCCTTCCACAACTTCGTGAGACCCGGTTTCAAAATAAAGTATAAAAAATAGGGCTGGGAGTGTAGCTCGGAGGTAGAATACCCCTGGGTTCCATCTCCGGTACCACAAAAAAAAAAAAAAAAAAAAAAAAAAGCTGGGAATGGTGGCGCATGCTTGTGATCCCAGTACTTGAGAGGCTGAGACAAGAGATTGCAGGTTCAAAGCCAGCCTTGGCAACTTAGTGAGGCTCTCAGCAACCTATTGAGATCCTGTTTCCAAATAAGAAATAAAATCGGACTGGGGGTATAGCTTGGAGGTAGAATGCCTCTGGGTTCAATCCCCAGTACCAAAATAAGTAAGTAAGTAAATAAATAAATACATAAATATTAAAAAATAGGGCTGGGGGTGTAGCTTGGATGGGTTTAATCTCTAGTACCAAAAAAAAAAAGAGTCATGGGTGACACTATAACAAAAGACAGGTAACAACAACAACAAAAAGCACAACAAATTGATTTAATCTTAGTTTTACATGACATGGGAGCCTTCAGAATGAAGACCCAAAGACACAGGGGAAAATACCATTTTATGTTTAGGATTGATGAAATGGTGACAGCCATGTAGAAATATGACTGGACAAAATAATGTATGCTATAGTAGTGATGGATGGAGTGGGGAAACCCAATGAGGCCTGTCTGATCAGGTTTTCCTTGGCCTTTCAGTTGTAGCATTTCTTCCTCCAGGCTGTGGGGCAGGACCCCTCTGGAATGAGAGTCTTATGACCTATTATCAGACAAGATTATTTGAAGAAAAATTTTTTTTTTTTTTTGCAGTACCAGGGATTGAACCCAGGGGCATTTTACCTCCGAACTACACCCTCGGCCCTATTTTTTATACTTTATTTTGAAACCGGGTCTCACGAAGTTGTGGAGGGCTTCACTCAGTAGTTGAGGCTGGCTGTGAACCCGGATCCTCCGGTCTCCGCCTCCCAAGTACTGGGATTACAAGCGTGCACCACCACACCCTGCCCCAAATGTACTTTCTTCTTCCTCTCATAGGTGCTAATCCCAAAGGCATTTCCTAATACACATCATTTTTTTTTTTTGGTACTTGGGATTGAACTCAGAGACATTCTACCTCTGATACATCCCCAGCCCTTTTCACTTTTTATTTTGAAACAGGGTCTTGCTAAATTGCGGAGGTTGGCCTCAAACCTGTAATCCTCCTGTCTCAGCCTCCCAAGTAATGGAATTACCGGCATGTGCCACCATGTCTGGCTTCCTAATACACACATTTTTTTTTTTTGGTGGTACTGGAGATTGAGCCCAGGGACATTCTACATCCAAGCTACACCCCCAGTCATTTTTATTTTTTGTTTTGAAACAGAGTCTCACTAAGTTGCTCAGAGTCTCACTTTGTTCCTGAGGCTGTCCTCAAACCTGCGTTCCTCCTGTCTCAGCCTCCCAAGTACTGGGATTACAGTACTTAGCATACAGGTGTATGCTACCACGCCTGGATCTAACATATTTATGATCTAACATATTTATGATCCCACTTATATAAAATGTCCAGAGAAGGCAAATCCATGCAGACGTAAAGTAGATTAGTAGTTGCCAGGGGCTGGAGGAAGGGAAGCAACATGGAATGACTGCTAATGAGTACACAGTGATAAAAATATTATACAATTAGATATGTTAATGGTGACACAACCTTGTGAATATACTAAAGATCACTGAATTGTATACTTTATTTTTTATTTATTTATTTATTTATTTTTGCGGTACCGGGGATTGAACGCAGGGGCGTTCTACCTCCGCGCTACACCCCCGGCCCTATTTTTTTTTTTATGCTTTATTTTGAAACCAGGTCTCACGAAGTTGTGGAGGGCCTCACTAAGGAGAGAGAGAGAGATAGAGAGAGAGAGAGAGAGAGAGAGAGAGAGAGAGAGCTGAGGCTGGCTGCGAACCCAGATCCTCCGGTCTCCGCCTCCCAAAGTACTGGGATTACAAGCATGTGCCACCACGCCCAGCTAATTGTATACTTTAAAATGGTGAGTTTTATGATATATATCTCCATAAAAAATGTTAAAAGCGCCAGGTGTGGTGGCACACACTTGTAATCCCAGTACTTGGGAGGCTGAAACAGGAGGATTACAGGTTCGAGGACAGCCTCAGCAAGTAGTGAGACTTTCATCCACCCAATGAGACCCTGTTACAAAATAAAAATAAAATAGGGCTGGGTGTATAGCTCAGAGATAGAATGCCCCTGGGTTCAATCCCCAGTAACACACACACACACACACACACACACACACACACACACAGTTAAAAGCATTAGCTCTAGCATATGTTTTTGACATAGTTCCTGTGAATGTTAGACAAATTTATCAGTATGAAATGTCTATTCACCCATTCATCTATGCAGCTGATACTTACCAAGCACCTTCTTCTAGGCCTGATATAATAAAAGGTGCTGGGAGGTTGAGAAAAACAAAGTCAATGATACATGGGCTCTGAGTGCCTTACAGACTAATGGGGAGACAGGTGTGGTTTTTTTATCTCCTACTTTGTTGTGCTATTTCTCTAGGATGCATGTTTGGGTTTGCATTTGTGTCATTATGAACAATTATCACTTCCATGAAAAGATATTTATTTAGCATCAAATTATCTTTGATGTGGCACTAAGTGCTATAGACTATGCAGGATAGACATACTTGAATTCTTTCTCCTGAGTAATTTGTACTCTGACAGAGATGACTACACAGGAAGTCATATGTGGTCATTTTAATTTAAAAATAATTTAGTGAATGAATATTTTTTTTTTCGGTACCGGGGATTGAACCCAGGGGCGTTCTACCTCTGTGCTACACCCCCGGCCCTATTTTTTTATACTTTATTTTGAAACCGGGTCTCACGAAGTTGCAGAGGGCCTCACTAGGGGGAGAGAGAGAGAGAGAGAGAGAGAGAGAGAGAGAGAGAGACAAGGAGACAGAGAGAGAGAGCTGAGGCTGGCCGCGAACGCGGATCCTCCGGTCTCCGCCTCCCAAAGTACTGGGATCACAAGCGTGCACCACCACGCCCGGCCGTGAATGAATATTTAAGCATATCAGATTAATTGTTTATATTATTCTTGAGTGGAACAAAGTATACCATAGCATTTTTTGGATAAGGTGGAGGTGGGAAAAATTGACGCATCCCCCTTAGTTAAGTCTGGAAAGTGATTATCTGAGGAATTGCTTGAATAAGGAAAGAGGCAGTACAAAGGTCTGCAGAGGGGAAAGAGAAGGGAATTCCAGATTTATGGCAAATATAGCGAAAGGGTTAGGAGAACTTGCTCCTTTCCTTCACATGCCCTAGAATCAAGAGCCAAAGCTAATTTAATATTGCAGGGTAGCTTTTCTACTTTGAAAGACTATTTCTTTTCAGTTCAAGTTTTAAGCTACCTTTATTTTCTACTATTACTTTTAGTCTGATCATTTTCTTTTTCATCAGTTGGTTCAAGTTATTACAACAAAAGGTTACTGAAGGTCTAATCTGTACATGACAGATAAAGAGATTAGCTCCTGCCTGAAGGTGTTTGCAAAGTGGCAGAATTCTCCTACTCCTTTCCTGAAGTTTTTCCAGAGAAGTAATAAAATGTTCAGGGGTAAGGCTACCAGAGCTTCAACCCCTCTTCCAGCTACTCTGTACCATGTCTTGTGCTGCGCTATTAGCTCCCACAGGAATTCAATGAAAACCAGTGTGTGTGTGTGTGTGTGTGTGTGTGTGTGTGTGTGTGTTACTGGGAATTGAACCCAGGGGCATTCTACTACTGAATTACACTCCCAGCCCGATGTATGTATGTATTGGTATTAGGGATTGAACCCAGGGGCTTTCTACCACTGAGCTGCACTCCCATTCCTTTTTTATTTTGAAACAAGCTCTTACTAAATTAGCTTGCTGACTTAGAACATGCGATCCTCCTGTCTTCAGTCTCCCAAGTACTGGAATTACAGGTGTGTGCCCCCTCTTCTGGCTCAACGGCACTTTTTATACCTGCCCCTATTTCAGCATAGTCTCTCCTAGGGTTTGAAGTCCCTGGGGATCCCAAGCTGTGCTAGGAATAAGCCGTGTGCATTCCAGTCCAGCATTAAAAGAAGCGCTTAATAATTAATGAAATTGAGAAATCAGCCCACATTAGGTAATTCATTTTGAGGAATCTGGAATTCTTTGCGAAAGAAAAGATTAAACCCTGTCGTAAAGATGTGCTGAAGGATCCTGGGCCAGCAGCTTGGAGAGAAGAGTTTAACCCCAGCAAGGCCCCTAACTCGCTGAAAGGTGGGTGGTCCAACCACATCAGCCCTCCGAGCCTCAGTTTCCCCATCTAAAAACAAGGGATAGGCTTGATGGTCCACCTTTCTCTGTAATTTCCTAGTCTGAGGCTCGCGGAGTCCAACACACGAATAAAATTCCTTTAAGGACCGTAGGTTGTGAATTCATTGGTCAGGGATGAACAATTTGCTCCCTGGGTCCAGACAATAGGGGCGGCCTCAGGGCCCCAATCCTGGTTAATTTATTAATGCGTTTTGCCCAGTTCGATGACTTGTCCTTTGAAGATCGGCATTTTCCCCGCCTCTCATCGAACGAGGCAGGCCCAGGAATCGAACCTGAACTTCAAGATCCCACCCCTGGGGAGGGGAGGGGGCGGAGCCGGGTCTAGCTTTGCGCCTGCGTGGTGCGGTCGGAGGCTTAAGGTCGCGCCGCGAGGTAGCCCCTCTCTTCTCGTCAAATCACGCGAGATTTCCCCCAGCTCCGCTACAGTGAGTGACGCGCTGGGGGCAGCTAGGTCCGCCTCGTCCGCAGCGGTGAGGCTCGCGCGGTAAGGGAGGGGACTTGGAGCCCGGGCGATCTACGCGCTTCCTCCCGGGGCTAGTGGCGACTCCGGCGTGATTGCCTAGGACACTAGGGTAGGGAATGCCCGAGAAGCTGGTGGGTTTTTGTTTTTTTGTTTTTTTCAAGAATTAGGGGTAGCCGGGCACAGTGGTGCACACCTGTAATCCTAGCTACTTGGGAGGCTGAGGCAGGAGGATTGCAAGTTCGAGGTCAGCCTCGGCAGCTTAACAAGACCCTGTCTCAAAATAAAAAGGGCTGGAAGGTAGCTCTGTAGTAGAGTGCCCCTGGGTTCGATCCTCAGTACCAGGGGTGGGGGAGAATTGTTAGGTGTAAGCACCTTCAGGTTTGGACACAGTTGTGTCTGAGGCGCTTCTGGGGCTTTTCGTTTAACGCCTATTGAGCAACTGTCTCGTGCCAGGAATGGGGCACTTAGATCACTGAACAAAGTCGACACATTCTCCCAGCGCCGATGATCTCAGAAATCAGTTTGAACTTCTGGGCTAGAGACCCAGATTATTACTAATTTTCATGTAAGTGTTTGGTAGTGGGGGTTGGAGAGGACGGTGAGGTCACTGAGAAAGGAAAGAGTCACGTAAGACTTGGAGAGAGGAGAGGACTGGCAGAGTCAGGACAAGGCAGAGGTCAACAGAGTCATTGGTGGCAGAATAATTAAACAAATAAGGATAGAGAAGTGTTTTATTAAAAGGCGCTAGGGGGAGGATGTGGCTCAGGGGTAGAGCACTTGCCTGGCATGACTGAGGCTCTGGTGTGATTCCTCAGAACTGTAAGATAGGAAGCGCATGTTATGAGAATGGCATGTGAGTATGGGTCCTAGTGTGACTATTACAAGTTGTGGACCCTGGACAAATTATTAAACCTCTTTGTACCTGCCTTTGCTCTGTAAAATGGAGATGCAGTTACCAACCTCATAGGACCCTTTGGAGTGAGGTTGTGTTTAGACAAGACACTACAAAGCCTTCATCCCAGTTCTTTGGCACATAGGAAAAGTCAGGAAACAGGCTGAGAGAAGAGACTTTTCCAAGATCCCACTTAGTTAGAAAAAGGTGCATTCTAATCTTTCTGTTTCAGTGATCTTTACCTTATACTCGGCTACAAGGTAGACAACATGTTCTTTATGACTGGCACTAGAGCAAATTTTTCAGTTGATCATACATCTGATATTATTATTATTTCTGTGGTACTGGGGATTGAACCCAGGGGTATTCTACCTCTGAGCTACACCCCCAGCCCTATTTTTTATTCTTTATTTTGAAATAGGGTCTCACTAAGTTGCAGAAGGCCTCATTGAGTAGCTGAGGCTGGCCAGGAACCTGTGATCATCCTCCTGCCTCAGCCTCCCAGGTTCTGGGATTACGAGCAAGTGCCACCACTTCCAGCCCTGATATTATTATTGTCATTATTATTATTATTATTATTAATTATTACTTGGTACTGAGGATTGAACCCAAGGGCATTCTACCTCTGAACTACATCCCCAGCCCTATTTTTTATTCTTTATTTTTGAAACAGGGTCTCACTAAATTGTGGAGGGCCTCACTAAGTAGCTGAGGCTGGCTGCAATCCTCCTGTCTCAGCCTCCCAAGTACTGGGATTACAAGCGTGCACCACCATGCCTGGCCCTGATATTTTTGAATATTACTTAGCAACAGTTGGGAACCCACTTAATATCATACTGGGCAAATAGGATTTGCTGAAGCCCCTTCCCCCAACTTGGAATAACTCTTACACCACCATCACCCTTCCTTTCAAATCTTAAACTTGGTGTGTCTTATTTTAGATGTTAATTTTGTGACTAAAGCAAGTTCTTTATATTTTTAATGTGTTGATTTTTGCACTGTTGAGGAATATTGCACAGTTATCCTGCATTAATTAGATGTATTTGGCACTTGAAAATTTTCCAATTTAGTACAGAGGAAGAGAACTCTAATAGTGTTCTTTTCATGCTGATAATTACTATTTGGATAAGTCTACAGGATGCTTTTTTTCCCCCTAGTACTGGGGAATGACTCAGTGGCACTCTACCACTGAACTACATCCTCAGCCCCCTTCTTTTTTGTTTGGTACTGGGGATTGAACCCAGAGGCATCTACCTCCAAGCTGTACCTCCAGTCCCACCTCCCATCCCCCTTTTTGAGAAAGGGTCCCAATTGCCAAAACTGACTTTTTTTTTTTTTTTTTGTGGTACTGGGGCTGGAGCCCATGGGCCTTCTACCTCTGGGCTACACCCCCAGACCTATTTTATTTTTTATTTGGAAACAGGGTCTTGCTAAGTTGCTGACAGCCTCACTAAGTTACTGAGACTGGCTTCGAACCTGCGATCCTCCTGTCTCAGCCTCCCAAGTACTGGGATTACAAGTGTTGCACCACCATGCCTGGCCCCAGCCCTATTTTTTATTCTTTATTTTGAAACAGGGTCTCACTAAGTTGGGGAGAGTCTCACTAAGTAGCTGAGGCTGGCTGCGAACCTGCAATCCTTCTATCTCAGCCTCCCAAGTACTGGGATTACAAATGTGTGCCACGCCGGGCGTGGTGGCGCACGCTTGTAATCCCAGTACTTTGGGAGGTGGAGACCGGAGGATCTGGGTTCGCGGCCAGCCTCAGCTCTCTTGCTCTCTTTCTCCCTGTCTCTCTCTCTCTCTCTCTCTCTCTCTCTCTCTCTCTCTCCCTCCCTCCTTAGGGAGGCCCTCCGCAACTTCTTGAGACCTGGTTTCAAAATAAAGTATAAAAAATAGGGCTGGGGGCGTAGCGCGGAGGTAGAACGCCCCTGTGTTCAATCCCCGGTACCACCAAAAAAAAAAAAAAAATGTGTGCCACCATGCCTGGCCAAGACTGGCTTTGAACTTGCAGTCCTCCTGCCTCA
>PVJS01058240.1:0-11836 GCA_004027185.1 Glis glis
TTTGGGAGGCGGAGACTGGAGGATCCAGGTTCGCGGCCAGCCTCAGCTCTCCCTCTCTCCCTGTCTCTCTCTCTCTCTCTCTGTCTCTCTCTCTCTACTTAGTGAGGCCTCCGCAACTTCGTGAGACCCGGTTTCAAAATAAAATATAAAAAAAAATAGGGCCGGGGGTGTAGCGCAGAGGTAGAACGAACGCCCCTGTGTTCAATCCCCGGTACCACAAAAAAAAAAAAAGAGAGGCAAGCCCAAGACGTGGGGAGTACAGGATTATCTGGAGATCAGTGCACAGGTTTAGAGAGCATGATACTCTGCAAAGGATACTTTTGTGTTAAAAAAAAGTCCTATTGTGTTTTAAAGCCTAAAAAAACAGTGTAGGAAGACCAGGTAAGAAAGCTCTTCACAGTTCATATGACCTGTAACTGAACAAGTTTGTGATTGTTGTATAGGTACAATTTCAAGGTGAGTATCTCATATGCAATTTTTTTTCTTATAAAATATTTATTTTCTGGGTAATAACATATGTCCTTCTCAAGTGCGAAAGCCTAGTGATCTTCTGCAGTCAGGTTTGGCTGGATTGATTAATAAAAATAAAATAAAAACTAAACCAGGCATGGCGGCGCACACCTGTAATCCCAGTACTTGGGAGGCTGAGACAGGAGGATCGCAGGTTCAAGACCAGTTTCAGCAACTTAGTGAGACCCTCACTAAGTTAGCAAAACCCTGTTTCAAAATAAAATATAAAAAGATCCGGGGGTATAGCTAGAGTAGATTGGTACTGGGTTCAATCCCCAGTACCCCAAAAAAAACCCCAAAACAGGAAACAAACAAAATCGTAAGCATTTTCCTCTACAAAAGTTGTAAATAGGATTTTTAATCATGTCATATGAACTAGATTTTTTGAGATTTAATTTTGCTTTAGACATGAGATCTCCTTCATCTAACATATATTGCCCATGTGGTATGTGCAGTTAGTAATTTTTTTTCAAATTTTCATTTATTCTAGAAAATTAAACAACACAAGAACAAGCAAACAGATGGTGTCACCAAGGAATTGTTACATTCTGTTCATCCCGAATCACCTACCCTGAAAACCTCCCTGTGTCTTAAAGAACAGACTCTGCTGCCCGTGAGTGATGTGCTTCGAACTATAGAGGGCAGCAGCCCGGCAGACAACCGGTACAGTGACTATGCAGAAGAGTTCTCCAAGCCGGAGCCTGGCGTGGTCAGCCTGGAGTACGGTGTGGCAAGAATGACTTGTTAGGCTCTTTGAGTGTTTTCTGGACCGGCCATAGTACAGGTGGATTGTGGTGAGGATGGTCTGTGCACTTGACCAGAAGGGATTTGTTTAATAATGGTCTTGGATTTAACAGTAGGCGAATAGTTGAAGAAAGGATGTAACTGCTCTTGTGAGGGAAATTAATCAGTTTAACTGCATTTCTGACAAGGAATGACATTCAGTTGTGTAAAAAAAGAGTGGTATTTGGTGGATTTACTCAAAACACAATTTGCACTGTACACTTAATGAGTTGACATTTCTATATGATTTAGATGTTACTTACAGCCAAACAAGAATAGCTTTCCTTAAGTATAATTTAACTTTGAGAAAACAGAACTTAACAAAGTGATCCCTTAATAATTGACATGGCATGTACATTCAATTATGTAACTGTGTAACTATGAATATTTATATATTCTGCCTTGTTTATGTTTAATATTGAAGTGCCATGAAAAATATTTCTAAAAGAGCCTTAAAATAAATTCTCAGCTTATTCTTTACCCTCAGGTTGGGTAGCCTAGAACAAGACGTTTTGTTTTTCTCTTGGCCGGCCTTGTTTTGTTGGTAAAGGATTGCTCATCCATGCAGGGGTCGCATGCTGCAGTGCTCCTGGTAAACGGCTGAGAAGTGCCCTGCTCATGGTCAGCTGGCCCCACTTTCATATTCAGCATTAATGAAACAAAGTTTTACGTGGATTATCATCTGTTTAGTGCTATATTTGATGATTATTTACAGCTTAGATTTTTTATTTCTTGAGTATGTATAAACACATTCATCTTCTGTATATGGATTATTGCATTCTCTTGGTTCTTATTTTGTGGTTGGCTTTAATCCTTTGATAACTATGGAAGTTTAAAGAGCTAAAGCTCTAAAACTGTTCTTACAAGCAACAAATAGTACATATATATATATATCTTTTTCAGACTGCTCTATCTCCCAATGTGTTGCTATTTCTGGAATATTTGACTTTCAGTGTACCCCAAAACTTTTGGGTAAAGTAAAAAGGGAAGTACAGATAATTTAGATTTTGCTTGGTTGCATGAATTTTAATGCAATCATTTCTATGTGGAACATTTTGTTTTCCTCTCTGTTATATACAGAAGAAACAAGGGGAAACTGGGGAGGCTTTAATTAACATTTAACAGAAGCCAAGAACTTAAACTCTGGGAAGGATTTCATTTTGCCTTGTTGACTGTTTATTTTATGTACTAGTACATATCTTTGAATTAACAGGCAGACAAAACAAAAAAATCACTTGCAATTTGGCAGTACCAACCACCTGGCTCTATGGCTTTAAAATTGAAAATTTAAGCACCTTGGGCAGCATGAGGTACCGTTGAAAGGTACCAGGAAAGCTGCATAGGGCCCTCATGCAGTCTTAGTTACACCTCCGTTATGTGAGCTTTGGACATAGACAGCTTTTTCAAATGAAAGAAGGCTTTATTATATGTGAGCTGATATAATCCTTTTTATTTTTCCAATGCATTTCTGTAATACCTGTATAATAAGAAAAAAATACCACTTTTTAAAAAGTAACAGAAATGTACTATAAAATACAGTAGTATGTAATTAACCAGTCCTCTTTCCACGTTTAAGCACCTGGAAAGGAAACCTAATTTCTACGACTGCAAGGGAAGCTTCTGTGCCTTGGTTCCAGTCAGATTGTGGTTTTAGAACCTTCTATGGCAAACTTCTTATATTCCACTCTTTGGTTTATTATCTTAATCTTCAATTTAGATATATATGCGTGCGTGTGTGTGTGCGTGTGCGTGTGTGTGTACGTGTGTGTGTGCGTGTGTGTACTCACATGTGGAATGAGAAATCAGATAACATCCTGAGTAACCTGTAAGGGTATATGTTGGTAAAAAGCAGATTGTGTATATGTCTTATAAAATTGGATTTATGTTCATTGTGTTTGGGAATATATAGCATGTAAATTATTTCATGTGTTATTTAAAAGTAATTAAATATCCATGTTTTACTTTGAATGTTTTTCTTTTGGAAAAAACAAACGGGATCAAGCTGGTTATTTTCTTCTTCTCCTCTAGGCAAATGGTCCTGTAGAGTACGTTAGGAAGTTTTTAGCAGCCAGGCATGGTGGCGCTTGCCTGTAATCCCAATACTAGGGAGGCTGAGACAGGAGGATGGTAGATTCAAGGCCAGCTTCAGCAACTTAAGAATAAAACAAAACAGGCATAGGGGTGTAGCCTGGAGGTAGAAGGCCCCTGGGTTCCATCCCCAGTACCACAAAACAAAATAAGTTTTTAGCAATGCATTTTCCAAAAGATTGTTGGTAATTCCTGTTATATAAAAATAATTTCCAAAATATGTAGAATATTGTATAATGGGCTAAAAGACTCATCAGATAAGAGTTAATAATGGCATAGGAAGGGAGGGAGGGAGGGAGGGAGGGAGGGAGGAAGGGAAAGAAAAAAGAGAGAGGAAGGAACAAAGAGAGGGAGGGAGGAAGGAAGGAAAGAGTTCTAGTCAGCATTCTTGCAGTTATAATCTAAAAGATTGACCGTGTAACTTAGAGGAAAGAAGATTTATTTTCTTACGGTTTGGGGTTCAGTCCATGTGAGGCCGGGGACCGCGGATGTTAGGGCATGGCGGCAGGAAGCAGAGAAAGGGGGAGAGCACGTGGGCTGTGCTCCTCACATCATGGAGGCCAGAAGCAAGAGAGAGAGCGAGGGGAGGAGGAGCCAGATATAATCCCCAAGGCGGCACCCCCAGGGACCACCTCCAGCCACACCCTACCGGCCTACTGGGTACCACTCAGGTAAATCCATTACAATGGATTTATCCACTGCCATGATTACAACCCTCAAGATTCTATTATATCAACTCCAAACACCAGTTTATGAGTTCTTCAGGGGGCCATTCTATATCTAACCATGGAAGGAAAGAAGAAAGGAAGGAGGGAGGGAGGGAGGGAGGGAGCTAGAGGAGGGTCATTCCTGTTGACCTGTGTAGGCTTTCACCAAGTAAAGAAAAGGTGAAGGTCATCCAGTTAGAATATATACAGAGGCATGTAAGTACAGGAGAACATGGATTTTGGGGGGAACTATAGGTAGTTCAAAATGTGTTTATAAACTAGGCGTGGTGGCACACGCCTATAATCCCAGTACTGGGGAGGCCAAGACAAGAGGATCACAGGTTTGAGGCCAACCTTAATAATTTAGCAAGACCCTCATGAATTTAGTGAGACCTTGTTTCAAAATAAAAAATAAAATAGGTCTGGGGGTATAACTCAGAGATAGAATGCCCCTGGGTCAATCTCCAGTACCCCCAAAAAAGTTATTGTAATCAAAGTGTGGCTAGAGAGTGAGTTGGTGCTGGGTGCCGTCTTGAAGAAAATGAAGTGCTGTTGAACAAGGCCGTTCTGCCTCCTGTGCAGTACACCAGCCGCTGACATGAGCTTTACAAGAGACTGTTGATGAAACAGCTGAACACAGGTGCAAGGCCCACGCCTCCCCTCCGGTAGTTCTCAGGACTGTTTGTAGGTCAGAGAAGCTGGGTGGTCTGAGATGCGGAGAAGCTGACGAGGCAGGGACAGTGAAGCGAGTGGTGTCCTGGGCGTGCAGTCACACTTCTTGGCTGTCCCCAGGATGTGTGTTCAGAAAATGGCAGCATTAGCTGCTCCAGGTGGGGGCAGTATTCTGCCCTCTGACATTAAAAGATCAGCCAGGTGCAGTGGTGCACACCTGTAAACCCAGTACTTAGGAGGCTGAGACAGGAGGATTGCAGGCTTGAGGCCAGCCTCAGCAACTTATCGAGGCCCTCAGCAACTTAGCAAGACCCTGTTTCAAAATTTAAAAATTTTTAAAAAGGGTTCAATCCCCAGTAAAACACACACACACACACACACACACACGATCAGCCATCAGACACCTGTGCAGGCCCAAGTGCACAGGTGAGCAGTTTCAAGTGGGTGGTTGAGGTGAGTCAAATCAGCCTCCACATTGCTGGAAGATGACTTAGGAACCAGTAGCATCCTGACCCGGAGCAGAGGGGTCATCTGCAGCAGAGCCGCGGGTCTGCGCTTCTTAGCCACGCGACCTCTAAAGTTGGCGATAAAAGCAGGGGAAGCCGGAGGGCTTGCTCATGTTTCCCCTTAGTTCCAGGTGGACGGTTTGCAGCTTTGGGTTTAAGCACGAGTGACAGAAGTCAGACTTGAGTGTTCGAGGGCCCGGGTGTGAGCACGGGGACAGCGCTGTGATCCCTGCCGGGTTCTTTGCCCCAGGAGGGAGAGAAGAGGAGAATCAGGCACGTGCAGGAAAGCGGCTTTGGCTTTGGGTGTATTACCTTGGAGATGTCTGTGGGGCATCCAAGTGGAGATATTTTATAAAAATTGGAGTATGGTCCAGGTACCATGGTGCATGCCTAAAATCCCAGTACTTGGGAGGCTGAGACAGGAGGATCGCAGGTTTGCATCCAGTCTCAGCAACTTAGGCTCTCAGTAACCTAGCAAGACCCTGTTTCAAAATAAAAAGTAAAATAGGGCTGGTGGTGTAGCTCAGAGGTAGAACTGGTGGGTTCCATCCCTAGCACCAAAAAAAAAATTTGAGCCAGGTGTAGCGGAGCACACCTGTAATCCCTCAACAACTACGTAGCGAGGCTCAGCCTAGTGAGAGCCTGTTTCAAAACAAAAAAAAAATAAAAAGAGGGCTGGGGGTATAGTTCGGAGGTAGAATGCCTCTGGGTTCAATCCTCAAGAACACACACACACACACACACACACACACACACACACAATTTTAGTAAACTTAAGATCATTAAATTTGAAATGTTGAATGAGTATATCCTCTAGACTGGACATGGAAAAAGAAAAAAATTTGTCATGGGGGATTTTTTTTTGAACCCAGGGGCATTCTTCCTTCGAGTTAGACACCCAACCCCTTTTTATTTTGAAGCAGGGTCTCGTTAAGTTGCTGAGGCTGATCTCAAACCTGAGAACCTTATGTCTCAGCCTCCCAAGTACTGGGATTGCAGATGTGCACCACTGCCACCCGCCCAGCAGCATCTACTTTATGTGTTTCTCCTGTCAGCACAGGGCCTAGCGCTCCGCAGCAATGCGGATCTCCATAGACTGGATGGATGGATGGATGGATGGATGGATGGATGGATGGATGGGTGGATGGATGGGTGGATGGATGGGTGGATGGGTGGATGGATGGATGGTCTGATGGGTATACAGGTCCAGACTTAAGGGTTATTTTTTCCTGATTTCATATGAAGTTAAAAGAATGGAAATGAAAAAGAACCCTAGTAAAATGTTGATACACACCAAGAATGTTACTTTAAATTTTCTAATAGCCTGTAATTTTTCAATTTGCTAGAACTGCACTCTTTTAAATTAAAAAAAAATTCCCTAGTATGGAGGTTGAACCTAGGGGCACTCTACATTGAGCTACACCCCAGCCCTTTGTAAAGTTTATTTTGAGACAGGGTCTCGCTATGTTGCCCAGGCTGGCCTGGAACTTGCGATCCTCCTGCCTCATGCGGCCTTCTGAGTAGCTGGCCTTGTAGGTGTGTGCCACCACGCCTGGCTGTCTCTCTTTTAATATGCCTTCTCTTCCCTTTCTCATAATTCAAAGCGAGTACTTCAACAGTTCAGTGCCTGTAGAGTGGGAAGTGAGTTAGGATTTTAACGTTTGAGTGTTGATTCTAGATAAGAGCACGTGGGCTCGATGGAGATGTACCCAACATTGCCAAGGGCTGTGTCCTTCGGTGGAGGAGATGCCACTTTAGCAAACCTTTTGTTCCCTGAAGCAGCCTCCTAGCTGGGGTCTGGGGACATGGGCCCTGGCTCCGGGAGTCAGGCCAGGTGCCACTTTGCCAAATGGCTTCTAAAATGCACCACGTTAACAAATGTTTGATGCCTCCCTCCCTCGCAGCTGCTAGAGCAGGGCTTGCCTCCGCAAAGGTCCTGTGATCCCTGCTGTTTTTCTTGATTACTCATCCTGAACCTTGTGACCCAGTATCCTACTCCGTATCCTCATCCTCTCTCTTTACCCTTCCCCAGTGCCTCTCCCTCCAGGTGCTCAGACTTAGTGCTCGTTTTAGAGTTCCTGGGGATTTGGATTTGAACTAGTAAAATTTACAGCACTTGCTAAGCCAGGACTGTATTTTAATGGGCAAACTATAAAAAGAGAAGAGAAAGCTGCTCTCTGGTAGGGAAGGGTAAGTGGCAAAAGAATGGAACCTCGGGGCTGGAGCTCAGTGGTGGACGCTTGCTAGCACGTACACACGCATGGGACCCTGAGTTCCATCCCCAGGACCCCCAAAATTAAATGTATGTATCTATATCTGATTCTTGTTCATCCCTTTGCTTGTTCACGTGTTGGTTTCATGTGTACTTTATTGGACAAGTTTTGGGTTCCTCTGTGCAGTTAAGTGACATATGCATGGAATTCTTAGCAGAGTGGCTGATTCATGAACCAAGTGCCAATCTTCAAGAAACATTTAGTGAAGGACTTATAGGTCAAACATCATTTAAACCACAAAAAATATAAAAATAATACATAGTTTTGTGGCACTAGGAATTGAACCCAGGGGCGTTCTACCTCTGACTACCCCTAGCCATTTTTTATTTTTATATTTATTTATTTATTTTTGCAGAGCTGGGGATTGAACCCAGGGGCATTCTACCTCCAAGCTACACCCCCAACCCTATTTTTTATTCTTTATTTTGAAGCAGGGTCTCACTAAGTTGCAGAGGGCCTCACTAAGTAACTGAGACTGACAGCGAACCCGGATCGTCCAGTCTCGGCCTCCCAAGTACTGGTTTTACAACCGTGTGCTACCACACTCGGCTTTATTTTTTATTTTGAAATAGGGTCTGACTAAATTGCTGAGAATCTTGTTAAGTTGCTGAGTCTGACCTCAAACCTGTGATCCTCCTGTCTCAGCCTCCCAAGTACTGGGATTACAGGTGTGTGCCACCATGCCTGGCTGGCACAAAAGATATAAAATAAATCAGACATTAATTCCTGAGGGTCTCATAAGATAGTGGGGAAACAGACAGACATATAATACAAGAAAATCGATAAGCTGTGTACATTATTCTACCTGTAATGCTTCCCTGTAATGAATGGTCATAGGAGCACAGGAGGGGACCTAGCTAGCTCTCTCTGTGGACCAGGTGGGGACATGTGAGAAGAGTCGGGAAGGTCATACAGGAGAAGCGAGTGTTGGGTTGAGTTTTAGATGAGGAGTAGGATCACAAGGTGATGATGAGGAGGAACATTGAATAAGGACAGAGGGAGAACAATCGTGACCAGTCCTGGAGCTGCAGGCAGAGCCCAGGGCATTGGTGGGTGGGAGGCAGGAGGCATGTCCAGAAAAGGTGATGGGCAGATCCTGCAGATCTTATTCTGCTGGGTGTGGGTGGTGGCTTGTAAGCCTCAGGGGGATGGAGGGTTTTAAATGGTGTGTGTGTGTGTGTGTGTGTGTGTGTGTGTGTGTGCGTGTGTGTGTGTGTGTGTGTGTTTTATCTATTTTTTTTTTTTTTGTAGTAGTAGGTAGGGTTTGAACCCAGGGGCATTCTACCTCTGAGCTCCACCCCCAGCCCTATTTTATTTTTTATTTTGAAACAGGGTCTTGCTAAGTTGCTGAGAGCCTCACTAAGTTGCCGAGGCTGGCCTCAATCCTCCTGTTTCAGCCTCTCAAGTACTGGGATTCCAGGCATGTGTCACCATGCCTGTCTTCATCTCCTGTTTCTTTATGATCTCAAAGGTTGACCTGTCAAGCATTCAGTTGTTCTCCACAGTGGTTTTACTAGTGTGTTTGGAAAATAGACTGCAACAAGCGATTCAGAGGATTGTCTTAGCCGCCTGTTACAGGGCTCAAATGCAGCTAATGAAAACATCCTCGCTCAGTGGTGCAGCGTCACATCCCAAAGCAAAAAGAGCGCCTCCCTCTTGGAATACAGAGTGGCCATGTCTGTTTCTTCAGAGAAGAAATCCTGAACAGTGACATGAAAATGAATGAGGATTGGATAGCCAAATATCCTTTTGTGAACACTAATAGGGTGAACGCTCTTTAATTTTGAGTTATAGTATTTGGCATTTAGCTTATAACTTTTGTAGATTTCAATTCATAGATTCAACATGTAATTTAATATATAACCTATTTATTTATTTATTATTTTTTGTGGTACTGGGGATGGAACCCAGGGGCTTTCTACCTTTGAGCTATACCCCCAGCCCTATCTTATTCTTTTATTTTGAAACAGGGTCTCACTAAATTGCTGAGGATGGTCTCAAACCTGTGATCCTCCTGTCTCAGCCTCCCAAGTACTGGGATTACAAGCATGCACCACCATGCCCGACTCTAGAACTTATTTTTATAATTTTATGCTTTGTAATTATAATTTAATTTTAATTTATAATTATAGTTTTATTGGATCTTGGTACACTGAATTTATGATTGTCTACCATGGAGATTTAACATTGTAGGGATCATGTGTGGAGAATCTCTTACTCTTTATTTTTAAGTTATTTTTATTTTTGAGGGGGTATTGGGGATTGAACTCAAGGGCATTCTACTTCTAAGCTACACCCCTAGTCCTTTTTATCTCTTATTTTGAAACAGGGTTTCTCTAAGTTGCTGAGGCTAACCTTGCACCTGCAATCAGCTCCTGTCTCAGCCAAGTACTAGAATTACAGGTGCGTGTCACCGCACCTGTCTACTCTTTTAAAAATGAAATCCAGTAATCAGAAAGCCCAACATAAGGTTGGAAGTATTGTCAGGAGCAGCAGGCTAAAAGGGTCTAAGACCCACTTTGGGCAGTATGGTGCAATTGTTTGGACAGGGAAAGCCTGCTTTTAGCCATATCAAATATTTATGTACTTCTTCCAGCTCACCCCTAGACTGGGAGTACATTCAAAGATAAGCATTTAGACAACAGAGAAAAGTGGAGGTCCCTGATGGAGAACACTAACAATGTATACTCACCAGGTAGAAGGAGACATGTTTCATTCAGTGAAAGCAAAAGTGAGGATGTGAAGGAGTCTCCACTAGTTGGAGTAGAGTTGTAGTAGAGAATATCTACATAGATATGGGTCATATGTATATGGTAGATGGGTCATATATATTGCCGTGTGTGTGTGTGTGTGTGTGTGTGTGTCTTAGGATCCACATTAATGAAATTCAAGCAATTTCTAAGTGTATTAAGTTCAGGATTCCCCCTGGCAGATGAAGGCACACACGGGAGGGCGTAGGAATGGAAGGTGCACGCGGTCCCTGCTGGGCCACAGTGTTCAGCCAGACTGAGGATCTAGTATCTGTTGGGTTGTGCCACTACTTGGGTGAAATCCTCCGGTACCTCCATGCTGCCTCTAGCATACACCAGCCTCATCATCACAGCCTGCAGGCCTCTGTGGCTTCACCTGTGCCTCTCTCCTTGGCCTCCTTCATGGCCGCCCTTCCTTTTCTTCCTGCCTTTTCATTCTGTAACCCACCATGCTTGCACTGGCTTTGGAGCCATGGCACTAACTCCTCTCCCAGTCCTGGCAAGCCTGTTCCCCTCAGGTCTCAGCTCCTGGTCTCCAGCCGCACCGTCCTAGCCAGACACACTCACCCGTCACCACTGCCTGCCAGCGCAGTGCTCGCTCCTCCTGCCCCCGCCCCCACGCTGGGGCGTAAGCTCTGTCAGATTTGGACTTTTCCAGCCACGTCCGTGACTCTGCTGCCAGCAGCTAAATCAGCTCCAGGCACAGTAATTAAATCCCTTAAATATGAAGTCTCCCCGCAGACACCTGATGATGAATGGAAACCAAAAAGTCAAACACAATATTTGTTGAATGAAGGGATGAATAAATATAGTCTCAAGAGACTATAAAACACAACGGATGCTAGTAAACAGAAAAGTCTTTATTGACTGGATGAAATGAAGAACTTGAATAGACCAATAATAAATAATTTAAACTTTTGACATTTATTCTCACAAAATTCTAGGAGAGAACACTATAGACCAGCCATATCTTTTAACACAGAGGTGAAGTATTACATAAATTACTAACAATTTAAATTTAACTGTACATTTAAAGAATAGTTGACTATGATCATGTAGGACTTATTACAGGAATGTAAGAATAAACATTTTAAAATATATTAATAGATGAAATCAATAACTCAAAAAGTATAAAATTCATCTCAGGAGATAGTGAATAAATATTAATGAAATTTGGGACTTTTCCTTATTGAGATCAGAAAAATCC
This sequence comes from Glis glis, assembly GCA_004027185.1. NCBI lineage: Eukaryota > Metazoa > Chordata > Mammalia > Rodentia > Gliridae > Glis > Glis glis. The sequence goes on from PVJS01058240.1 coordinate 11,497, forward strand.
TTAAAACATTAGGGATATGAAGGTGCACATTTGGTAGAATATATAACTCTATTATGCAATAGTTAGCTTGCATGTGAAACATTTCTATTAAAATCAAAAGGGAAAACCCAAAGATGTCTATAATCACTATTGCCTGGAAGTCCTGGGTAATATAATTAGATATCAAATAGAAATAAAAGACATAATTATTTTAAAAAGAAAATCATAAGCCAGGCGTGGTGGCGCATGCTTGTAATCCCAGTACTTGGGGAGGCGGAGACCGGAGGATCCGGGTTCGCGGCCAGCCTCAGCTCTCTCTCTCTCTCTCTCTCTCTCTCTCTCTCTACTTAGTGAGGCCCTC
>PVJS01058241.1:0-11835 GCA_004027185.1 Glis glis
GGGAAGGGGAAGGGTAAGAAAGTAGTAAATCCATGGAATTACTGTCATAAACAATGTGTATATATGAGATTATACCAATATCACTCTCAGTGCTACATGTGGGGGGGAGGCGGGGGGGAGGGACACCAAAAGCTGTGTGCATGTATGTTAACACCAAACTGATACTCATTGTGATGTGAGACTACAATGCACCAATAAATAAAATAAAATAAAATAGGGCTGGGGGTGTAGCTCAGAGGTAGAATGCCCCTGGGTTCAATCCCTAGTACCACACACACAGAAAAAAAGAAAGAAAAGAAATAATACAATGGTTATCTAGAGAAGTTGGGATAATAAGTGATAAATTTTTACTTCTTTATATTTTCTAGTATATTTTTAAAAAATTAGTATTTTTATCCAAGGATAAAAACATTGGATGAAGTCATTCTGTCTATATTAATCATTATTCCAACTTTGGAATTACTATTCTGTTTGAATAAGCTCTTAAGATAATTTTTATTTTAATAGTCTCAGATTCTTCCAAAATATTGAAAAATACATTGTATATGGTGCACACATATTTTTGCTCACCACCGTGTTCAAGTTTGGCGACTTCAGAGACTTGCCTGGAGTCTAGCTACAGGCTTTCTAAGGCACATCCATCTTACTATGATTGCAGAGTCCTCACCAGCTACTGGTCGTGGCTTTTGACTCAGGCATCTGGGACTGTCTTCAGGATTTCCATCATCCCCTCGGAAAACCCATGCCGCTGAATGAAAATTCTCTGTGTAGAACCCTTTTTCCTCAATATCAACTCGAAAGCCAAAATCAATCGAATGGCAGTCTTCTGAAGTGACTGAGGGACAGAAAAGTTAATAACATACATTATGCTGTGGTGAGAAAGAAGATCCAACACATGTGGGGCAAGGTGAGGAACAACCAATACGCAGAGGTGAAATCTATTAACAAAAAAATAAAAAGCTAAGTTCTCCAGACAGTTCTCTTAGGAAGAACCTGTATAGTACTAAAATGTCGCAAATCAAAACAAGTATTGCTTCGGGGTCTAAGGTATGGGAGTCTATTCACCACAGGCTGTACTATAAATTCTTTACTCAAAGAAAAATATGGAAAAAGTATTTGTTTTTAAGACCTGGATATTAGTATTTAGGAGTCAACATGAAACCACATAAGACTAGGAATTAGCTGAAGAGTCCCTTTCAAAATACCAAGTATAAGGAAAAGGATCATCAAGTGAAAAAAAAAAAAGACAATCACTACTGTCTCTGTGCTTGAAAAAAGCACCGTGAAAGCATATATTGCTGAAAACTCACTGTGGTCTTACACAAAGATAAAAGCATATGAAGAGGTATGTAAAGCTTCATCCTGCAGTTCTTTTATAGCAATTTAGGGCTTTCAGTATATGTAGGGGTGTCTTGCACAGTGTGGAAGGCTGTGCCATTTAAAGAAATGAGATCATGTTTCTATATTACCTTCCATGAGCTTCTCTGTGGCCTGTTTAGGAAGTGAAAACATGAACAAAGTCACACCCAAGCCTTTTGGTCTTTCCAGAGGGAAGAATCAAGAAGCACCACTTCATAACCAAAATTTGATTTCAAGAAAAACATAAATCATTGACTTGTATTTCTCAAATGGAGAGGTGAGATTTGAAGACCTCCCCTCTTTGGGTTTCTTCTCTCATACTCAGTTGCTCCTATGCTTTTCTTAAAAAAATTCTCAGTAATTTCCTCCCACCTCTCACCCTGCCTAGGGGGTGGCCAGCTGGATTCTGCATAGCTCAGTTACATAAAGCCACTGGGAAGGATGGGTCGTATGCTCCCACTGATTTTTCTCTGGAGAATCATTCCTAATGGTTGTTGTTATTGCTCCCACATTTAAACCTCTGCTTTCTTAGTACTGGACTGAAGAGAAGTATCAGCCATTGTCCAGACACATAGATAAACACAAATATATTTCCTATTCACACATTTGTTCTACGTGTGTAGAAACTGTCATGGGTGCTATATTGAGAGAGTTTGCAAGGGCATAGTCTCTTGCAAACAGCCAAGAACGAACCCCAAATATCTTTTTTTCAAACCCAAATTATCTTTAGTGCTTGTTCTTGTATTTTTATTTTGTACTCCAGGTGAGACTTCACTGGTCATCTGACAGTTTGAGTGGTTTCAGGTACATTTATTCATTACTGAATTGAATTTATTTAAAATAAATGTTCTCTTGTGAGCAAGGTACGATTTTGTATACAATGGTGGAAAGATGAGTAAGTCAGGGACTCAAGGTAATGTAAGAGAGTTCAGAGGAAGAGAGTGATTCTGGCTGTAGGAAAGGGTAAGGTCAAAGGAAGAGTATGATTAAACTGGACTTTGAGGAGTGAGGAAACTTTCTGTGGAAAGATGGAGTGGGAGAGAAGTGGGTGAACACGGTATGGACAAAATGCCTGCAGTGGGGAAACAGGTGCAGGGTCAGCATCCCTATTCTAAAAATCTGAAATCAAAATGCAAAACATGAAACTTTTTGAGCCCCCACAAGTGGAAAATTCCACACCTGATATCATGTGAGAGGTCACAGTTAAAATACAGGTACACTGAAAATATTGTATAAAATTGCTTTCAGGCTATATGTGTATCAAACATAAATGAATTTTGGTTTAGACTTGGATCCCATCCCAAGATATTTCTTTATGCATAATGCAAATATTCCAAGATCCAAAAAAATCCCAAATCTGAAATACTCTGGTCCCAAGCATTTTAGTTAAGGAATACCCAACCTGTAGTTGCAAGATGGGTAATTTTGATTGAGTAAATATATTTTATTGTGTGAGAAAATAAAGGGGGTTGGCACATGGGAGTCTTATGTGATAAAATTGGAACAATTGATATGAGAATTCTATGGGACATATTGCTTATTGGAATAAAAATTATAAATCAGGATATGAGATGCATTCTTCCACACATCATACTTTAAAACCCTCTAATAATATTTTTTTTTGCTTTCCGTTGTTGGCATTTGATTTTAAAGGGTAGGAAAAGAAAAGCAAAAATTAGAATATTTTACTGACTTATCTTTTTCAGCTTTAAAGCTAAAACAAAGCTTTTTTCTAAAATAGTACTTGTTAAAGTTACAGAAGTGCTAAATATTTCAAAGTATTAAATATCTTGCTATTTGATTTATTTCCTAGAAGCTTGGCCTTAAAATTCCAGTTGTATTTTAATATTTATGAGTATAACTTACACAGATTTCTGGGCCCATTGATTTATCTTTATTATCTCCCCTCTGCAGTAGCTGTCCATGCTGGATTGCAATCATCTCCCTATCTAGTAAAGGTCTGAGGGTGGGTCTTTATATTATAGAGATCTTTGTTTTTATCAGCATGCATGGGACTGTTAAAACAGCTCACTTATATACAAACAGATTTGATTATATGCATGAGCAGTTCTCTGTTCATTCAGTTACCAAAACAGAGCTAATCAACATACTCTTACATAAACTGAGACATAAAATTTGTGTTAAAATCCAATGAAGCAGGAAGACACACACCTGCTACAAACTTATAGCTTCTAGATTTTTCAACATCTGCTCCTGTGGGACCTTTAGCCAAACAGAAAACAAGTCCAAATATGTTTTGATGTAAACATTTTGTCACCAAAATTAGGTTTGCTAGATGAGCTTTTTAATAAATGAAACTTTAAAACAGAATGAGTTCTTAAATATGCTTGATATTGATAGTGCATTTGACCTCTCTTGTCCTTGAAAAATGTAAATATTTCCTTTTTATTTTTATTTCTTGACTTTAGAATGAAAAAAAATGCACAGCCCAGTTCCAGGTGTCTTTCGGCATTCTAATACATCTTTTATTCCATTGTGTTATTTGAATATAATGAAAAAGTGATATATAATGAAGTGAGACCTGTTTGGACTTTCCCAGAGAGACAGCAGGATGAGATTTGAACAGTTTAACCAGATGCGGTGAATTGTAATGTTTAAGAACGCAGATCCAGTCAGTCTGTCCAGTCTGAAACCCAGATCCAGTCAGTCTGTCCAGTCTGAAACCCAGCTCCACCACTAATTACAGCTGATGACTTTGGACAAGTCAGTTATCCTTCCATGATTCAGAAGCCGTATCCAGTCAAAGGAAGATGAAAATATTGTACTTAACTAATAATGCTACTGGAAGAATTAATAAGCTAATACGTCACAAATAGCTTAGAATGGTGCTCAAAGCACATTTTAATTGTTAGTTCTTATCAGTAGGTATTATTATTTTGTTTTTCCCTTCCTTCCTTCCTTTTGTTCTCAATGGCAAGTAATACTTGGAAAATACATTGCCATAATAATTTAATAGATGAATGAAATAAGGGAAATGCTATCAAGTATCATCACATGATTAGATCCAAATTCTTACCACATCTGTTTGTAATACAGGAGCCATTCGAGATTATAAAAATCAGAGCTCATTTTGCAGGCCCTTCCCCCTTCCATTTATAGCCTTCAAGTTATTTACCTAGTGTGCCTTAGTCAGCATTCCCCACAGCCTAGATGGATTGATCAACTGTGTCCACACACATAAATATGTCATTCCTAATGTCTTTTCCAGTTATTATATAGGAAGTCAGAGATGAGTGAGATTAACAGAGTGAAAAACACCAGCTGTAATGATGCTCAATAAAGCTGTCAGGTTTTAAGTCATGGATTAGTAGCATATCCTGACTCTATAAATGAGATAAAATTTAAACTGCACATTAAACAGTGTTAGCCCCGGCAGCTCCAAGTGAATTGCAGCCTCTACTGAAAAGTTTCCGAAGAAACACAACACGCTTTCAGTGTGTCAGTGGCTCGGATAAACTGAAAAGTAGAAATGGCAGACAGTTCAATTCTCTTGTGTCTAATGTGAAACAAATTGTTAGTATAAGTTTTCATTCAAAATACAATTCACCCAAAAGAAAACACAATCATTGTTTTAATAAAATGATTATGTTATTTTGGCATAACATTTGAATTTGTGTAAATTATACAGCTGATTCCTGTGTTATTTCAAGTGGAGTGCTGGTAAATGCTTTAAGTGTTCCAAAAGGGAAAAAAAAAAACTGATTTGCAGTGTTTGCCAGTTTCCATTATATAAATACTCCCACCATGGCCAATTTCAAGCCACCAACCTGCTGTCACTGAACTGCAGTGTTAGAAAATGTGCACGGTTGGCTTTCGTGAGCCACTGTGAGCTGGCTCCAGCACATCTATGATTATTTCTTTTTCTCAAGAAATGCAGAACAGACATGAATGTCTGAGAGCACTAGTAGTGAAGGATTCGTCCATAAAACAATGGATGAAATAGAGTTGTACTGAGTTCGGGTAGCTAAAGATGCAGTGAACTAGAAAGAACTATTCCCATTTTCTATGATACATGAAGATCATCAGTAGTTAATCAAACTAACCAATGTTTCCATTTGATCTAATTTGTTAGTTTTGTTAGATAGAAGTAAGAAGTTCTGGTGTGCTATTGCACAGAAGAGTGACTATAGATAACAATAAGTACTGTATGTTTTAAAAGCTAGAGTTTTCAATGTTTTTGACATAAAGAAATGACAAATTTTTGGAGAGACAGGTATGTTTAACTTGATTTAAACATTACAGTGTATACATGTATCAAAACATCACATAGTATCACATAAATATGTACACTATTAATCTTTTATGTCTCCTTGAAAATAAACTTAATTAAAAATTGTTCCAGGTAATAGTGGAAGCTGTTAATATATGTAATAAATTTATGTTACTACATGGAAAATTTTGGTTCTGTGTTTAATATTTATAACCAAATTGTTCATCCTGCAGGTTTCTTATTCTTAGTTTTGAGATGGGGAGATGTTGGGGACTCTAATGTTGGTTGATTGCTGAACACCTTGGTAATTTTGGTTATACAGGCTTCAAGGTGTGAACTGCAGTTGAATTTCTCCACTGTACAATAGAGGGAAATTTCAAGGTCCAAGGAGAAACTCAGAAAGGAGAAAACAGAAACTGAGGAGCATGAGTGTTATAAGGGAAGCAGTACTATAAACGGGACCCCTTGGATGGCTAAAAGGCAGCACGGGGGCCTCTGAATCAGAGTAACAGCTAAAGGAAATTTCAAATTGTTTGACATGGGAAATACAGTATAAACCTTTTGATGTCTTTGGGAAATACTATAGTTCTCACTATTGCTTTTGTGTAAGTATAATCTTTGGGGAACCTGGAATTATAAGATCAGTGACAATAAATATATAATTTGCATGCATAACACAAGATTTGTGTTCTTACATGAAAAATAAAATGTTAAAAGGATGAAAGTCTATTAAGCACAAGGCCAAGAAAAGTATGAATAACAATTCAAGATTATTGATTTAGGAAATCCGATCTGGGATATCCATATTAATGAAATTTCAGGTATTTATTCAAAGAAGATTAAAGTAGATTGAGAATAAAACTTCTATCCCTCTTCTGCATTTTAGACACTGAGGACCAAAACCACCTATTTCCATACATCTTCCTGGCTTAATTGACGTGACCTTATTCCACAGTCTTAGCACAATTTTACTCTTCCTAGAGACTCTTGACCAGAAAGACACTTTATAATTCATTATTGGAACTTCCAAAAAAAAAAAACCCCACCAATTTTCCAAGAGAAAGCACTAATAGTTTATTCCTTTAGACTCTTTGAAACCCTAAAAATCCTTTCCTTGCTATTTCCATTTGTCCCAAATTAGTAAATCATGACCCTTACCCAATTCTAACCAAGTTTCTAATTCTTAATAAAATCCAACTGTGCCTTTCGCACTCTGAGGTATTATCCCAGCTATGTTGAAAGGTTGTCCCCTTCTCTTTGTAGACAGTAAACAGTTGTGTCTTGTTGGTAGGTTGTTTTGGTGATATTTGATGATGTGGCATTCAATAATATCAGAGTAGAGCATTGGCGTATCATAAATTTACAGCATGATAAAGATGGCACCCTCAACTGAATAATTTGAGGTGGATTTAATAACACTATTCACAAAGCATGGACAGGATTTAAGGAAATCAGGAGTGATAGAGTAAGATTAAGAATAGTCTGTCTATGACTAAAAAGATAAGGGGAAGGAGCAGGTAGCAGTTACCAGAGCACAGAGCCATAGAAGGTGGCGTGGAGAGGGCCACTTGATAGGAGTGTGTCTTTAGAGACACAGCCATCCCTTGGCATCCCACAGGGAGAGATCAGGAGCAGTAATGCCAGACGTCACTCTCCTTTCTCCCTGTACTCCCTCCTGATCTTCCCCACTGGTCAAACTCTACACAAAGCCAGAGAGCCCCTTGGTACAGGCCAAAGATATGAAACTCCTAGGCAAGAGAAGAAGGTGAGAAGGGTAGGAAATGGATCTAGAGAGGCAAATGGAAGCTATTCTCACAGATGATTTTAAGCCATCATTTTAGGAGTGCATCATGCCTGACTGGAAAGGAACATTGCAAGGTCCAGAGAAGTGTCAGAGAGGAGGTAGAGGGTGTGCATGCACGTGTGTGTGTATGTGTTGTAAGACCTATAAATGAGCTTAAAAGCAAGAAGGAAATTTTCATTTTGCCAGAAAATGAGTAATACCTGAAATCCAGAATCAACCTGTAAACCATAAAGCAAAACCATAGCAGATAATGTATTTAAGAATTTTTTAGCCAGGCGTGGTGGCACACGCTTGTAATCCCAGTACTTGGGAGGTGGAGACTGGAGGATCCGGGTTCATGGCCAGCCTCAGCTACTTAGTGAGGCCTCCGAAACTTCGTGAGACCCGGTTTCAAAATAAAGAATAAAAAATAGGGCCGGGGGTGTAGCTTGGAGGTAGAACGCCCCTGGGTTCAATCCCCAGTACCGCAAAAAAAAAAAAAAGAATTTTTTAATGAAGAATGGTGCAAGCATCACCCAAAATGCTTCATGCTCAAAGAGTGAGAAGCCAGAGAGGCCCCAGGTGAAAACAAGGGGATGGTAAATCGCCACAGAACTAGCAAGGTATTTTGATGCCTGCACATCTCCCACTTTGAGGTCCAGTGTGGTTCAAGTAGAGGCAATGATTGTACTTGCCTTCAGCCAAGAAAAAAATAGGTGTGTGAAAGTGTTAGAGATAGATGACAGAAGACAGCGAGATAGGATATGGAATATCCTGGGCCAGAGCTAAGTTGCTTATTGAAACCTGAAGATTCTTAAACTGAATATAGCGAAACCCACAGAGCATGCTGCACTACCTGCCCATGCAGGTTGTTCAACTGGAGGGAGCTATCAGGTGAATAGGGAAGGAACCAGAGAATGAGTACCCAGTTGAAAATCACAAAGCATTTGGGAAAAGCCAACACCATGAAAGAAAGACAACAAACTCAGCAAATGGAAAGTATGTATTTGAGGAAATGGTTGATAGAACAATTAGGTCAAAACTGTATATTTAATATTCTCAAAGGTATAAAAATGAGAATAAAAAGCAAACAGAACAACTTAGAAATTTTAAGAATAAAAATAACATTGTTGCTGGGCATGGTGGCGCACGCTTGTAATTCCAGTACTTGGGAGGTTGAGACAGGAGGATCACAGGTTCAAGGCCAGGCTCGGCTACTTAGTGAGACCTTCCGCAAATTAGTGAGACCCTGTTTCAAAATAAAGAATAAAAAAAAAATAGGGCTAGGGGTATAGCTCGGAGGTAGAATACCCCTGGGTTCAATTCCCAGTACCAAAAAAAAATAGCATTGTTAAAATTTTAAGTTAAAAACTAGGCTAAAGTGCAAGAAGGATTTAAATAAGGGATAAATTACTGAGCTGAATGACAGAGCTAAGGAATTCTCTCAGAATTTAGCAAAAAGAGATGGGGAGATCCAGAGTAGGAAGAAAAATGAAGGCATGTAGGGGATAAACTCAGAAGTTTAAATGTCTAGCTAAAGGGGTGCCAGAGGGGCATATAAAAGAAGAGAGAAAGCAAACTGCCTGTGGTGACTGTGGTGTTGCACACCTGCAATCCCAGTACTTGGGAGGCTGACACAGGAGGACTGCAGGTTTGAGGCCAGCATGTCATAACTTGGCAAGATTTTGTTTCTAAATAAAAAAATAAAAAGGGTTGGGGGTGTAGCTCAGAGGTAGACTGCCCCTGGGTTCAATCCCTAGTACCTCCAACACCTCCCTAAACACAAGGAGAAAGCAAAGAAAATATTTGCAGTAGTAGCTGAGAATTTAAGAAAATGGAAGAAATATATGAATCATCAATATGTAATAGCCCATGGGATGCCAAACAGGAAAAAAATATTTGAAATACATGCACTGATGAAAGGAGACCAAATTCTGTTATGTGCATATGTGAATGTATCACTATGTATTTCACTATGATATACAATTAAAATGAACCAATAAAAGGTTAATAAGAAAATACACACACTGAGGTAGTGGAAAACTTTTAGAAAATCAAGGATAAAGAGAAAACCCTAAAAGTTAGCAGAAACGAAGCTATATTATTAAAGCTTGTGAGAATCAGACTGGACTTTGACTTCTCATCATCACCACTAGTTACAGGACAACAATGAGCCAGTTTCTTCCATAATTTTTGCACCTAGAATTTTACACCAAACTATGCTAAGCTAATTATTCAAAATTAAGATGGAAGCAAATAGTGAATATATTTTTAGATATATAAGGACTAAGTTTACTTCCCACAGAATTTCCCTAAAAAGTTATTAGACTATTACTATAGCAAGAAGAAAAATAAGTCCTATTAGAAGTAATTGATACAAAAAGCAATTATAAGAAAATTAATGAAATGTATCATATATTATTAAAATATTAAAAAATATGTACCAAATTCTAGAATACGTAAATATAATAGTTGATAAGGGGAAGATGAAATAGGAGTAGAAGGAAATGAACATTAGGATTAATATGAAGTAGTGGGATAATTTTATTGGAAGTCTAATATAAGAAACATATTCTCCAGGGAGGTAGTTTAAGGTACATGAAAAATAAAGAGATAATAAAAGCACCCTATACAGCAGCATATGTGAACATAAAAATTTTAAGATTCCAGATTGTGGGTCCTTGCTACCAAGTAGGAAGAAGGATCTGAAAGAATTAAGCATTGATCAAGGGACAAGAATAAAACTTTTAGGACAAAATAGAGCATTTAAATTATATTCTTCATTGTTTATATAGATATAAGAATGTTGTGCTGGTGATAATACAGCACAGTGTTTAATTATTTAAGATACTTATAATCTTTTCCCACATATTTACAGCTATTTTCAAGCCCTCACCTGTGCCCGCTCTCCTATTTCTTCTGGATAAATTATACCACCACCAGCATGAATTCACGGTACTTGTCTCATTCCAGCATCTTGTCTGTGGGACACAACCCAGGACATTCACTATTCTCTGCATCAAAATATTGTTCCTTTCTTTTTTAAAAAAATGATGTTCACTCATGTTTTGTTGTAGGCATTTTTTCTAAACTGATTTGTTTAAGTAATATGCAAATGGCAAATGCTTATCAGTTGGGTAAGAATCTATTAAAAACTTTAGCTGTTAGAACCTTACATCCAGATAAATGGTGGTGTATACTAAATGTACTACTCCCTCTTTATTTTTAACAGGTATTTTCACTTTAGTTGAATTTCCTCAGTGATGACCTATCTTCTATTCTCAGTTGCCACTGATCATGAGACTGAGGTATAAACTGGTTCAATAACAGACTCTCCATAGCAAGATAAACACTATATCAGTAAAATACACATTCATTGAAAGATAATTCTTGTTTAAAAAATGTTAAAATGAGAGGAAAACTTGTTACTTATAATAAACTAATCAAATATGTTTATCTTATCCTTTTACATTACACATATTTTTGTAAACCATCACAAATTCTTTGCAGTAGGACTCACATTTAATTCAATAAAGAACCCTATAGTTAGCTATTTTAGTGTCTGAAGAGGAAAAGGAGCCTTAGCAGACACTTTCTTTTGGGTTTTTTCTTTTGTTTTTGTTTTTATTTTTTTTAAGAAGGTAATTTATCAAGGAGGAATTTCTTAATGGATAATAAGGCATTTATTATTTTAAAAATATATTTCAGCCGGGCGTGGTGGTACACGCTTGTAATCCCAGTACTTTGGGAGGCAGAGGCTGGAGGATCCGGGTTTGTGGCCAGTCTCAGCTCTCTCTCTCTCTCTCTCCCTGTCTCTCTTTCTCTCTACCTAGTGAGGCCCTCCACAACTTCGTGAGACCCAGTTTCAAAATAAAGTATAAAAAAAATAGGGCCGGGGGTGTAGCGTGGAGGTAGAATGCCCCTGGGTTCAATCCCCGGTACCTCAAAAAATATATATATATATATTTCATGTAAAAGCTTGTAATCACCACATTGCCATGTTCAAACAACAGAGTCTATGTTCTGCAGATATGGGAAGGGGGTTGGTTAAGACTCAGTAAACTGTTGCCTTTGTTGTGGTTTAGAAAAGAAGCAGTTTGTCTACTCACTGGATCCTTCTGTGATGTTGCTGGTAAATGAGCTCCCCCCTGCTGAACTGCATCTTTTGCCATCTTTGAATTGCTGCCTCCTTCTGGCCCACTGGTCTATTGCTTCTTCCTGGGAACCATCACTGGCTCTTCCACCTCTTAAAGCCAATTCCTGGGATAATTTTCGGAGGCTACTGATTTCCAAATTCTGATCTAAATTAAAGCACATGAAGCATGAAAGTGAGACAACATTTAGTCCTTGAAACATAGAATCAGAATAGTTCAGAGCCAAAATAATTTCTTTTAGTTTCTTTATGATTTACTTACTAAACTATCGAGAGAGAGAGAGAGAGAGACAGAGAGAGAGAGAGAGA